>JAJHSJ010000015.1:25385039-25545833 GCA_021015155.1 Magnolia officinalis
TTTCAGTTTTCTTCGAGATCATATACGAAACATGGGGCGGCTGGCCTAAACTCTCAGTGTTAGGCCGTTCATCTCGAAATAGAGATTGTTTACTTCTGGATTAGCGCAACCGCACCTCAAATTGCAAAAAAGTCTATTACAACCAAAGTGGCAAAATCAAAAACTTGATTGGCGAAAGAATAACCCAAACGACTCTAGTCCGGGACACTTGTAAACCTAACTCATTGTAGTGTGGGAGATTTGTAAAGCCGCAACAAGTGGAGGCAACTACCCATTACAAATGTCCTGTCTTATAAGCAATCATAGGAGATCGTGCAACATCAAAAACTACCTCTCCATATCCAAGTGTGTTATCCTCGTAAGGCCACAGAAAGAACATGGGCTCTAACCACTTATAATCCTTACTGTAGACTTCCCCAATGCACACATGCTGATCACGGCATGAAAGGGTTGCAATTTGAAGCCCCGTAAACCTATAGAACGTGCAGGGACAAATTGCAATGTTTTCCCCAACCCTCGTGAGACATCCAGGTTAGTCTTTAACCAGACAAGCCTCTCGACAATGACACTCTAGTGAGGAATTAATATACCAGTTCGCGTATACATCTAATCTAAGGGGTAGGGTGTCCACTCGCTTTGGCATTCGATTGTACCCCAACCTTCGTCAAAGAGAGGCATCTGTAAATACCCAATTTGAAGGAGATCATATCTCACCCATGACTTTAATAGGCCCTAACCAGGGTACATGCATGGCTAAAGGTATCCCCGAAGGCAATCATCAGAGCGGATCAGACAAAGTCACGTCATGTAGGTGATATGACCTTGAGGAAGTACAAGTATTTGACACACCCACGGAGCCTCACAATATCAATTCAACCCAGAGACGGAGTGGGGTAATCTGTAATCCTTGAAACGGATTTCCCGAGACCATATCTAGACAGATACGGTCCTTCCAATACTATATTTGTGAATAGCTGCCTTGAACGCCAATCATAACTTGTCCCGAACCAAAGGCCATATAAATGATCCTAAGGTTGCCCTAAGCGAGCTTGGCTCGGCGTATTCCAATCCGAGCTAAAGACTAACGTGTCACTTGGTTTTTTTCTATTTAAGGCAACATGTTGCCATAGTTCAAAAGAGACGAGATGAGGATGAAATGCCAAAGAGAGCAATGTAAGGGAGAGAAGCAGATGTTGCCAGAGAGTTTGGTCCAGGAATTGGCTTTGTCTGAATATGCTCTGACAGTAACTAACTCCCATTACTATCGAAGCACATACCTAACTCTCTATACTCTCTGAAATATTCCTTTTGTCCCTCCTATCTGTCAATGTCAAAGTCGAAGCCGCCACTGAATTCAACCAGTAGGGTCAGAATTTGAGATGTCCAGCCATCCCTTTTGACTAAACATGGTACTTGATTTACCATTTTCCTTCTCACATCTCAGAATCAATATGTATTTCACTCTACGCACATTCCCTACACTCTTGTAACATTTACACCCACTCACACTTTTATTTTGCTTTCATTTCTTTAATATTTTGCCTACCCAAACCCTAAAAAGTATGCAAAGTATAGCTTAACTTTGTGTGTTTTCTTTTCTTAACTATACTACTTTGTTCTTTTTTGCCTACCCTAGTCATATGACCTAGTGTAGTGTGGATTAGTTTCATTATATTGGAAGGGATTTTTTTGTTATATTGGAAGTTACTCCGAATTCCCCAAAAAACCGTCCAGTTCCGTAAAGTAGAGACTGTGCTCCACAAAAGCTGAAAATGGTGCTTAACCCTTTTTTTTTTCGTAACTGAGTCCCTTACCCAGAATCTAAAGTCGCAGACCAACCAAATGGATCACTTGAGTTGGGAAATCTTACAGATATCCGAATGTTAAGCAATTCTATAGTTTCTAGCTAATTGTAGATTTCAAACTTCTTATGACTAGCAGCAACTCCAAGTCAAACATTTTTTTACCTCTAAGTTAATCTCATATTCAATTAAATCAAAGCCAAAATGAGATATGAAAAAAAGCCATAAAAAAGTTTGGGCATCATTCCACCGACTTCACGCGTGGGAGGGCTTTCACATAACTAGATAACAAACAGCCTCTAAAGTGAACTACCCTCTTTCATAAAATAGAGAGAAATTCTCCCCTTAACATCTAACCCGTTAAGAGATGAGCCTCACCAAAATTAAAATATGATCAGAAAATTAATCTGATCCAAATGTCAAGAGAGGGATACATATGGAGTACGAACTTCAATACTTTAGGTCTCATTTACATTGTTTCCTGTGAAGCAGCTCACATGAGTTTTTGATCAAGTTAATTTTTTTAACATGTACGGTGAAGATGAGAAGAATCTCTTGATAGACGGAGTGGAGGTTACACCTACTACATGTGCCTGAAAAGGTAATGTGTTATACAATCCATGTGTACAACGCTTGTGTTCGGGATGATCTCGGTGGGAAGAGACGAAAGGAAAATTTTAATATATAATATATATTATATATACTATATATATACTATATATATATATAATATATATCTATATATATATATAAACTAGAGAAGAAATCTTAATTTTCTTTATAAAAAAAAGAAGTTTTTCCATATAACCGCCCCCATCTTTAGGGCCACCAACTTATAATTATCTAATTTTAAAATATATAAATTAATAAGCTTATGCTTCACACCATTAGACATCCCAACGCCTCGTGTTTAATGCCGTTAGTGTTTTATACTGTTTTATACTGTTTAAAATTTTTATTTTTAAAAATGACAAAACTGGCCTCTAAATAAAGTCAACGAATACTTTTACTAAGAGTGTGGATCTTCATGTATTAAAGTCACCGGGAAATTGGGTGACATTGCTTCTCATTAGCCCATGTCATCATCAATGACACCAACTCCCGAAATGCACCAATTTTCTCCCCAATGGATTGGGTAATACACAATATAATTTTTAATGTGTGGAGCTGATTTAGTCCCACCATGATTTATGTGTTTGATCCATACCATCCATCAATTTTTCCATACCACTTTATATGATAAGCTCAAAAATGAGCACATCCAAAGCTCAAATGGATCACACCATAGAAAGCAGTCGGGATTCAACAACATCTTCATAAGGTCACACAGACCTAGATGAAAGGAAAACACAAATATCAGTTTGATCAGGGCCTTCTATGACCTTAAAAGTTTTCAATAGTAGCCAACCAATTCCCACTACAAGAAGCGTGGACCATTTGAAACTGGGAGGTGCCTCATTTTTAGTCTCGTGCCTTAAAATGATGTGCAAAATTGGATGGATGGGGTGGATCTGACATATACATCATGATAAGGCTAATGGAAGTTCCACATGCCAAATCTTCTGGTTCTCTTCTCTTCTTAGTATGTGCAACACAGCAAGCAAATTTCCGGGGGTGTGAAATTTACATGGCCCTACCGTGACCTATTTCTTAGGTCCACACCATCCATCCATTTTTTTAATATCATTCTAGGATATGAGCCTAAAAATAAGGCAAATCCATACACCAAGTGAACCACACCATGAGAAACAGTAGGAGTTGGACTCGTATTGAATGCTTCTTGGGGCCACAAAAAGGCTCTGATTAAGTTAATATTTGTGTTTTATCTTCATCTAGGTCAGCATGACCTTATGAACAAGTTAGATGGAAAATAAACTTCACGGTTGGCCCATGAAAGTTTTCACAGTATTTTGTTCAATCCCCACTGCCTTTAGTGGCGTGGTCCAATTGAGCTATGGATTTGTCTCATTTTTGGACACATGCTCTAGAATGATCTGAAAAAATTGATGGACAGTGTGGATCTACTACATAAATCATGGTGGGGCCAAAGAAGCTTCACATGTTAAAAATTATGTTTTGTAGTATGCAATCTATCTGCGAGAGAAAATTGACTTGTTTTTCAAGCTAAGTGTCATCAGCAATGACATGTACCAATGATAAGTGACGGCACATATTTCCTAGTAAAGGCTTAAGTTCCTACCCTATGATGCTGGGTGGGGCCACCATGATGTTTGTAAATCCACCCTGTCCATCCATTTGCGAGCTCATTTTAAGACATACAAACAAAAGAGGTGGATCCAAAACTAAAGTGGGCCACATAAGAAGAAATGGTAGTGATTCAATGACCACCGTTGAAACAATTGTATGGCGACGAAAGTTTGTATCAGGCTAAGTTTTTTTGTGTTTTCAATTCATCCAAGGGATAATGACCTTATAAACCGTTTGGATGACATATAAACATCAAGGTGGAGCCCAAGAAAGTTTAAATGATGAGCATTTATTTCTCTAATTTTTCCACTTGAGTGTTGGAGCCGCCTCATTTTCGGTCCAATGTCCTAAAATGAGCTCGCAAAGTGAATGGACAGGAGGGGTTTCTCACAAACATCAAAGTGGGCCCCAACCAGCATCCCACTGCAGGAGCTTCTTAAAGGCTTTTGTAAGAAATCTCCATTCATTGGCTTCTCTTTGGTACACATCATTGCCAATTATTGGAAAAATATGTTGAAAATACTGAAAATAAAAATAAAATAAAGTTAATTAGTTTTTGTTTCACTAGGCTGAATCATGTAAAATTCACGCTGTCCTTAAAGTGTGATTCGCCCCCTAATCAATTATTGATGGGTTACAAGCGAATTGCTTGCCTATCTGAATCTTGCGTGCAGCAATCACGAAGGGTCCACTTAGGAACAATTCAACACAACAGATCTTCTGGCAGACTCAAACAGTAAACATATTTGCAGTATTCTTTCATAGAGATGCTATCTAGAGAATCTAATGGATAAGGAGAGATCTATTCGAGTTGATTAGGTTTTGGACAGGAATGGTCCAGTTTATAGAGGCACCAGGGAGTGGACCATTGCAAGGTGGCCATCAATGGTTCAGAACGTTTGAAAATTGTTTCTGACCATTGATCATTAATTTAAGCCGTTTCTGGATGTCAGATCGAAAGATCTAACTGTTGGATCATCATAGCCCGTCTGTTTTTGGATTGTTGTGGCTTTTAAGGCTGCTAGCTGTTCTCAAAGCAAAGGGCGTCAACTAGTGTCACTACAGCCACACTGCCCACGCCCTCGCCCATGCCAGTGCTATGCACCGGAACATGCAACTCGAGCGCCTCAATCTCCAAAAGTCCAAGTAAGAATATTACACACACCTCCACATATAAACCACAAGTTTTCTCTTCTCATTTCCGATGTGGGACAAAAGCATACACCGCTCTTTTTATTTGAAAATTTCCAAAAAGCGTTTTGGCAGCAAAACAAAAATTTCAAAATTTTTGAATATTTTTTATTTTCAAAAAACCAACTTTCGACAATCCCCGACTGATTTTTTTAAAAACAATAGTAAAATCCTGCCAGAAATAAAGAATAGTTATTATGCATAGAGAAAGATATCTTTCTATTTAAATCTTTCCTTAGTGTAAGTATTTTAAAGTTTTGTCAAAATTTCTGGTTGCCGCGGCATTAAACCAGTTATTTATTCCTAAATGACATAACCGAAAATACTACACACATAATAGTTTTGTGCTATATTACTACACACATAATAGCTTTTGTGTTATATGAGTTCCTTTATATTACTCACTTAGCACGTTTAATAGCCATATGCTTATCTTGTTTAATGAACGATACCGAGAGAACTCTAACTCTCATGAGAAGCGACACCACTTCAACGTTCACATATGTGAAATCCTTCCAGTGTTTTCATTACTTAAAACACTTGTCTTATTTGACTAAATTTCACTAAGAGTTCCAAGACTCAACCCTCTTATTGTAACGGCCAACACTTTCCATCCTGGATGAGGTTATTTTTAGATTTAATAATGAAGTTTTCCACATACCAGTGATTTGTTATTACCCATTGAACCCAATCTTTAGAGATTTACTAATTTTGGGTTGAGTTTTTATCACTGGTGGAACTTTGATTAAAGAGTTTCAACCCCATCCCTCTAGATGTTGTCATTACTACCTCTCTCATTAGAGGTTTAATAAAGGGATCAACTAAGTTATTACTTGACTTCACAAATGAGATCACAATTATTCCATCCTAAATCAATTGCCTTATATAATCATGTCTCAAACTTATGTGTCTGAACTTCTCATTATAGGTATTATTGTAGGCTCTGGCTAGAGTAGATTCATTGTCGCAATGAAGTGAAATAGCCGGTATAGGCTTCACATAGAATGAGATTTCTAATAGCAGATCCCTCAACCACTCATCCTCTTTGCCTGTTGCAACCAACACTATGAACTCAGATTCATTGTTGAGTGCATCATGAAAGTTTTTTTCTTGGATTACCAAGATATAGTTGCACCTCCTAAGGTGAATATCCACCTTGTAGTGGACTTTTGTCCCCTGCACTCAATATCCAACTTGCATCGGTATATCCTTCCAACACTGCTGGAAATTCTAAGTAAAATATCTCTGTTCTTTGGTTTCTTTTAGATAACCTAGAACTTTACTAATAACTTTTCAATGTCCAACACTTGGATTACTAGTAAACCTACTTAGTTTAATCATAGCGTATGTTATGTTCGGTCTTTTGCATTGCATAGTATACATAAGACTGTCTATAGCACTAACATACTCTAGTTGTGCAACTGCTCTTCCATTGCTTTCCTTCAACTTGATACTTAGATCAAATGGGGTTTTTGCCTCTTTGATTTTCAAGTAGTTAAACTTTTTCAATATTTTCTCAATATAATGAGACTGGCACAATGTATAACCCTCACTATGCTTTTTAACTTTGATACCTAATATAACATTCACTTGTCTAAGATCCTTCATTTCGAAAATGGAGGAGAGAAACTTCTTTGTTTCAGTTACACATTCCATTTGGTTGCCGATTATTAACATATCATCTACATACAAGAATTTAATTACAATATAATCATTATAAGATTTTGAGTATATGCATTTATCAGTAATGTTATGTACAAAACTATAAGACAGAACTTTAGAATCAAATTTATCAAGCCACTATTTTGGTGCTTATTTTAATTAATACAAAGACTTAACAAGTCTACATACTTTCATTTCATTGCCTGGTAGAACAAACTCTTCTAGTTGCTTCATGTATACCTCCTCATCGAGGTCACCATTCAGGAATGCTGTCTTCATATCCATTTGATGGATATGAAGATGATGTATGGATGCTAGAACGAATAAAATCCTAATCGATGTTATTCTAGCCACTGGTGAATATGTGTCAAAATAATCGATTCATTCTTTTTGTCAGAAACCCTTAGCAACTAATCTTTCCTTAAAGGTTTGAATTGTACCATCAGTGTGATATTTCTTCTTAAATACCCACTTACACCCTATCGATTTAGAACCTGGAGGTAGATCTACCAGTTCCCATGTTTGGTTTGATATAATCGAATTCATTTCATCATTAATGGCCTCTTTCCAATAAACGAAGTGTCTTGAAGTAATAACTTCACTAAAGGTTTTAGGTTCATCTTCTATAGTTAAAACCATAGGTATTTTTCTAATGACATTCTCTTTGTCGCCCTTTACAAGATGAAAAGAGAGACGCTAAGACTCTATTTGATCAGGATCAAGACTCTTCTCTACTTTTGCTCTTTAACTCCTATAACGTTCACTAGATGTTTCGACTTCTTATTGTGTTTCCTCGATAAGTTTAGTAGGAGATTGAATCTCAATATTATTTTTCTCCATGAATAAAGAGTTCTCAAAGAACTCTACATCTCTAGACTAGATGATTACATTGGAGTCTAAATTTAAAAGTCTATTGGTCTTACTATTTTGTGCATATCTTACAAAGACGCACTTAATAGCTCTTGGTCCTGGCTTAGTTCCTTTAGGTTCAAGAGTTCTGTATTATGCAAGACACCCCACACTCTAACATACCCTATGTTTGGTTTCCTTCATTTTCATATTTCGTATGGAGAGGTCTTGGTTTTCTTAGATGAGATTCTATTCAAAACGTGACACTCAGCTAACAATGCTTCTCCCTATAGGTTTAATGGCAACTTTGCTAATATTAGCATTGAGTTGACCATTTCAACTAAAGTCTTGTTTTTCTCTCTACTACACCATTTTGTTGTGGTGTATAGGATGTAGTGTACTAGTGTACTTGTCATGTTCTTCACAATAGGTAGAAAATCCATTAGTAAAATATTCTCCTCCTATGTCACTACGAATGATTTTAATCCTTTTAACTAATTGATTTTCTACTTCAGATTTATAGATTTTAAATGCATTAAATGTTTCATCTTTTGATTTTAACATATATACATATACATATCTTATACAGTCATGTATAAATGTTATAATATACCTCTTGCCTCCTCGGGTAAGAACACCATTTATTTCACATATGCCAGTATGCACTAAATCTAATATTTGAGATGATCTCTCTATACTTGGAAATGGTTTCTTAGTTATTTTAAACCATATGCATACTTCACATTTATCGTTGTCACTATCATTGTATGATATTAAGCCGTTCTTAGCCATGAGTTTTATAGTACTATATCCAATATGTGTTAATCTACCATGCCACAATGTTACAGACTCAATCATGTAAGCAGAAGAATTCCATTCATTCAAAGAAATTTTGATAATATCATTACAAGCATAACCCTTACCCACAAAGTTCTCATTCTTGGACAAGATCAGCTTGTCAGACTCAAACACAACCCTTATCCCAGGTTTGTTGAAAAGATCCCTGGAGACTAAGTTCCTCCTTATGTCTGGGACATGCAGTAGGTTGGTCAGGATTACCTTCTTTCTAGAGGTAAAGAGTAATTCCATGGTTCCTTTGCCTACGACTTTCGATCGACCTTCATTTCCCATTTGAACATCTTGACCGTTGGTCACATCCTCATAGGTTTTGAAGGTAGATCTATCATTACAAACATGGACTGTGGCACCTGTATCATAACACCAACCCAGGACTTTATCTTGAACTAAGTTCACTTCTGTAACCATTGCTACGATATCATCGTCTAAGACATTAGCCTCTTTCTTAGGCTTTTTATGGTCTCTACGGACTCGGGCGAAATGTCTAGTCTTGCTGCAAACATAGCAAGGACCCTTAGGTTTGCCATTTTTCTTCTTTAGATTTTCTTAATTTTCCTTGATCTTTGTTAGGTTTTAGGTAATCATTTTTCTCATAGTTATTATTCTGAGATGGTCTTTCTACTGCATTCACCTTGGATGAGGATGCACCATTTGTGTCATCCTTCCTGTCTCGGTTACAAGATTCTTCTTCAATATAAATATACTTTTGGATTTGTTCTAAGGTGAACTCTTTGGATTTATGCAGTAGCTTCTTCCTGTAGTCTTTCCAGCTCAGAGGCAATTTAGCAGTAAAGTTCCGACTTGAAAGGATTCATGTAGGTCTATTTTCAAAGCCTTGATCTTATTTACAATTAATTGTAATTCATGGATTTGGGCCAGCAGTGGCTTATTATCTATCATCGTGAAATCGGAATATCTGGCGATCAGGAATTTTTGTGTACCTTCTTTTTCAGCCTTGTACTTGTATTACAGCACACTCCAGATTTCTTTTGCTGATGTACTCCCTGTGTACAGATGTAGTCCCTGTGTACATATCAGACAACCAATCAAAGAGGGCGTGGAGAATATGGCCGTGACACAGCAATTCGTCATCTTGTCACTTGATTCCTACAACGAACTATTCTGGAGTGTCAACATCTGTTGCTTCTGATAGAGGCTGGAGATTCGGGTCTAGGATGTAGAAAATCTTCAGAACAGTTAACAGAAATTTCAGCTTGCCCTACCACCTAGTGAAATTTGTATTGTCGAATCGGTTCCAATATAATAATATCTTAATTCATCAATTTGATTGATGCAACACTTTCGGTATTCATAATCATGCTTTAAGATTGTTGAAAAAATATGTTGGAAATACCGAAAATAAAATAAAATAAAGTTAATTATTTTTTGTATCACCAGGTTGAATCACGTAAAATTTATGTTGTCCTTAAAGTGTGATTCGCCCCCTTATCAATTGTTGATGGGTTACAAGAGAATTGCTTCTAAGATAAGACAAGTCTATCTGGATCTTGTGTGCAGCAATCACGAAGGGTCTACTTAGGAACAATTCAACGCAGCAAATCCTCTAGTAGGCTCAAACAGTTGACGTATTCACAATATTCTTTCTTAGAGATGTTATCTGGAGGATCTGATGGATGAGGAGAGATCTGATGGAGTTGATTGGGTGAGCTGAACTACCCCACGTACGATTTGGAGCTGGCAGCAGTCGTCTTCACACTGAAGGTGTGGAGGTACTATCTCTATGGGGTTAGGTTCGAGCTCTTCTCCAACCACAAGAGCTTGAAGTACTTATTCTCTCAGTTCGAGTTGAACATGAGACAGAGGCATTGGATGGAGCTCCTAAAGGATTATGATTTTGATATCCGGTACCACCCAAGCAAGGCAAACGTGGTGGCGGATGCCCGCAGTCGTCAGTCACGAGGCCTGATGGCACATATGATAATTTAGGAGTGGAAGATGCTTAAGGATATAACAGAGTATGACTTCGAGTTTGGTCTGCAGTTTTCTATCATACAGTTCGAGCATATCGATTCAACCCTCTTGTTGCAAGGGTGATCGAGGCTCAGTAGACAGACAAGTTGTTATAAGGTTACCAAGCAGAGGCCGCATTCGAAGAGCAGGCAGATTGACAGATTGGTTCAGATGGTTGACTTCGCTTCAGAGGCCGATTATGTGTCCCGGATATTCTTGAGTTGCGTAGAGATCTTATGACCGAGGCACATCGATCGAGGTTTTCTATCCACCCTGGATCGACGAAGATGTATCGAGATATAAGACGACATTAATTTTTGGGAGGGGATGAAGCGTTATATCGCCAGTTTTGTAGTCGAGTGTGACACATGCCAGCGTGTCAATGCCGATCATCAAAGATCCCCTGGTCCATTTAGCCGTTGAGCAACCAGATGTGGAAGTGGGAGCACGTGTCGACGGATTTCATTATGGGCTTGCCGAGGACTCAGTGCGGTCATGACGCCATCTGGGTTGTCGTAGATCGTCTAACGAAGTCGGCACATTTTCTTGCGATTTGTGTGACTTGGTCTTTGGACCGACTTGCGAAGTTATTCATCGAAGAGATTGTGAGACAGCATGACATTCCAATTTCGACTGTTTTTTACCGAGACCCGAGGCTCACGTCTCAGTTTTGGGGGAGCTTTCAGAGAGCAATGGGGTCTATTTTGTAACTCATCACGCGTATCATACGCAGACCGATGGCCAGACCGAGAGGGTAAACCAGATCCTTGAAGATATGCTTCGGGCTTGCGTGATTGACTTTGGGGGTACTGGGCGAGCATCTGTGATTGGCTGAGTTCGCTTACAACAACAACTATCAGGCGACTATTGGCATGACTCCTTTTGAGGCACTATAGGTAGACCGTGTAGATCTCCGAGTTGTTGAACCGAGGTTGAAGAGTGTCATCTCTTAGGTCCCGAGCTTGTGCAGCAGACATTAGAGGCCATCGATATCATCAGGCAGAGGATGTGCATAGCTCAGAGCCGGCAGAAGAGTTTTTATGATCGTTGGCGCTGTCCCTTAGAGTTCGCAGTAGGGGACAAAGTGTATTTCAAGGTCTCGGCCATGAAGGGCATAATTCGATTTGGAACAAAGGGTAAGCTTGCCCCAAGATTCATTGGACCTTTCGAGATCACTGAGCGCGTTGCACCGTGGCCTATCGACTTGCATTGCCATCTCAGTTGTCTGACGTCCACAATATTTTCCATGTATCTATGCTGAGGAAGTGTGGGTCAGATATCGTTCCTGTTTTTTATTGGCAGCCGCTGGAGGTTCGTGAGGACGCTTCTTACATTGAGCAGTCAGTTCGTATCCTTGATCGGAAGGAGCTGGTCCTCCGGACCAAGGTCATTCTCTTGGTGAAGGTACAGTGGGGTCACCATTCTATTGATGATGCGTCTTGGGAGCGCGAGGCTGAGATTTGAGAGCACTATCCCCATCTCTTTGATGATTGATGATGTGTTGTATCTTGTATGTTGTCTCTGATTTTATATGATGATGTTATGTTTCCACTTCCTTATGTGATATGTCTAGTTGCGATGATTGTGTAAATTTTGAAGATAAAATTTTTATTAGGAGGGGAGAGCTGTAAGGCCTGTATCCTAGACCGTACAGTTCCATAGGCTTCAGCAGTCCTCCCTGTTGAATTCTGACCATCCATGACCTGTAATTGGTATTTGTGCGCGACTCTAAGTTACATCCTGTGATTCTGAGTCAGCTCGACTCGAAACTTGTATCCTAACTACCGCATCATCGCCGCAGTTCCAATGCCGCGTCTCGCACGCCGATGCGATACCCTAGCCAGGAGTTGTGGGCCCATGTTTATTTCGAGGAAAACGCACCGCGTTATGGGTACCGAGGGAATCTCTACAACACATCACATCAATCCATCAATCGATGTCAAGTACACAACCTTACCTAGCCCATCCCTCTCCCATTCCCAAAGTTAACTCTCTCTCTCTCTCTCTCTCTCTCTCAGTTCTCTCTTCACTCCCAAGCAACCCAAGAGAAGCCAACGTCCAAGTCTCCCAAGGAGAAGCTAGGTGTGGCCCACTTCCCTTCCCTAAAAGCTCTCATTCCTACCATCAAAACTTCATCATCCTCCATCAAAGAATGAGCTTAGGAGATTAGCATTCCAAGGGACCAAGAAGAAGGCTAATAGGTGGGTGATCCACCGTTGATTTTCAATTTGATGGCCCACTTGTGATGGGACCAAATTTGATGTATGTGTTGTAATCATATGAGGGGCCCATAGTGGCGAGGTCCCTCCACTACACCGTCTCTCTCTCTCTCTCTCTCTCTCTCTCTCTCTCTCTCTCTCTCTCTCTCTCTCTCTCTCTCTCTCTCTTATGTGTGGCCCACCTTGATGAATTAACTAGATCCAAAACCATCCATTAGTGGCAGCCACCTTGTTGTCCACCTGCTGGATGATTTTGGGCAGGCCCAAATGTAGGGAAAAAAGCAAATATCAGCTGATCCAAACTTTAGTAGGCCAGATGTGCGTGGGACCCACTAGATGTGTGCTTTGATTCACGTCGTCCACACTGTCCAGGGACGTGGCCCTTCACCGGATGCATGTGTTTTAACCAAGCCGTCCATCCAATGTCCAAGGACTGGACGCTGGAGCTGCAAGAAAGAAAAAAATATATATAAAATAATATAATATAGTGCCCTACGTGGGACCCACCTGATGGGGAAAGCTGATTGGCTGACTTACCTCACATCAGCCATATAGCTGATGTACTGACGTCAGCATAGTCTGTCAGGCCCACACATGATATATGTGTTTTACCCATGATGTTCATCAACACCATCCATTGCTAGACGGTGTCATGTAGGGCCACCTAATGTATGGGCCTCATCCACGCCGTCCGTCCATCTGGACGTGGTCGTGGACCCCACGATGATGTAATATCTAGGCCGTCTAAGGCCTGAACGTTGTTGTCCTTTAAAAAAATATATTATTATTATATAATATAATATATTATATATTATGGTGGGCCCTACGTGGGACCCACCCATCCTGGAGTGGAAGCGGACTGGCTGGTGTACGTCTCACACCAGCTATATTGCTGATGTATTGACGTCAGTAAATTCACACCGTCCCACCACGTGGACCCTCTGATGTATGTGCAACATCCAGACCGTCCATCCACCAGCTAAATAGCTGCTGGATTGACGGCAACAAGTTCTGTGGGTCTCTCTGATGCATGTGTTACATCCAAACCGTCCATTCCGATGGTGAGATCATCTTTAGGCTTGAGACTAAAAATAGGACAGATCTGCTTATCAGGTGGACCACACTACAAAAAATCAATGGAGATTGAACGTCTACCGTTGAAACCATTTACGGGCCACAGAAGTTTTGGATCAGTATGAAATTTGTTTTGCCTCTTGATTCAGGTCCTTGTGACCATATGAACAGATTGGATGGAAAATAAAGGTTATGATGGGCCTTGGAAATTTTAAGGGTGGAAATCATTATCTCCATTGTTAATTGCGGTATGGTCCAGATGATCTTCCGATGTGATTCATCTTTGGGTAATGCTCTAAAATTGATGAATGGTGTAGATGGTGCGGCCCATGTGATGTGGTCCACGTAATATATATGAGGCCCATATGGCGAGGCCTGATGTGTTGTATATGAGGCCCATTATAATGTATATTTGGCCCAAGTAATGAGGCCCATTATGATGTATGTTTGGCCCATGTGATGAGGCCCATTATGATGTATATTGGCCCACGTGATGTAACACCCCGTATTTTTCTGTACTACGTACACACCCAATCTATGACATTCCCTAGGAATTAATAATTTAAAATCCGTCCGTTCCAACACTTAATCCTTAAGAGGAACAACACTTTCTCTTGAAACTGAACATTAAGTATCGAATCAGAGTCGTAGATAACCAAATCCACCATTCGTCAGAGTCCAACTTGAAGACCTTTCACCTAAGCTTCACACATAGACCATTGATGCTCAGATTCAAAATAATCCAACTGTTACACTGTCGATAAACGTAACTGGATACCTTTGATCAGTCTTAAGTCTATGAACCGAGAAGTTTAAACGGATCCAACCATCAGATTGTTTGGTATCAATTACTAATTATCGAAAAGTACATCTGATAACCTCTTCAAATAATCGAGCCACAAATGATCGGGCCATTATACTCAACTTAATGATCCATCACTCGATCATTGCAATTGGATCCCAAGATCATCAAACCTACTAAGGATTTCCATATAAGTAGGGCTAGAAATCCTAAAAATCACTAATGAACAGATTAGGAAAAGATCCGACCGTCAAATCTCCAATGATCATCGGATATCGTCACTCGATCCCATTGATATGGCCCACCTGAGTTTCTGATTTCCATCATATTCAGTCAGATGGTCATATCATGGACCTAGAACTGGTTAAACGGAATAGATTTCCCAAAACATACTTGTGGACCCCACATCAGACCTGTGCGTGTGCACGGATAGTGTGCACATGCCATGCACGAAATCTAGAGATTAGGTCAAACAAACGTTGACCCGATAGGAAATGAAATTTCCTATATTTCAAACAGAAGCTCCCGCTCGACACTGTTTCAAACCGAACTCTCCATTTGACAGTGCAAATGACCATCCATACGAATACGATGGCTAAATCCAAATCGTCCATATGATTGGTGGGGTCCCACCGACCCCAACCATGTTGAGATTGACGATTGAAAACCACCAGCGCCACCTTTGTCAGGAACTAATCAAGTAATGAATAAAGAAGGGGATGACGAGGAGAGTAGATCCACGTCCGCCACTTATCTCGCAAATCCGACCATTGGAAGTCGTCGGATGGAAGCCACGTTCGCAAAATCCTAGTCAGCCCTACTATTTCCAGAAATGCACACGTACACATCGGAAAGCGAAAGGAATCTTTCCACTTACAGTAACAACGCATCCCGTCCGTTCATTGGCGCCTAGAAGCTTCCCTCAGTTAGTCCTAGACGTCCGAAATAGGGCTACCAGATATTTTTCTTAGCACCCGAGAAAATGACGAGAACATGTAGCGACACCACGGTTTTCGGCTACAATAAATTGTCTTAATCGGCAATGCTTCTTGCACCATGAGGTGGACCCCACATTGCTTTTAGACCATATCAGGACCGTCCAAACGGCCATGACTTATGGATAAACCACCCCACCAAAAAGTGTCATTAACAGCCTATCACCTTCCCAAATTTGGCCATTGGACCCACATCCCATAGAACTATCCCTTTCACACATCCACACCATTCATCATGTGGCCCACCACACATAAAACCCATCAGAATTGGCCTTATAGACCCACACACTAGATCTAATACATGGAGTGGTCCTGATGACGAGCCATTCTCGGCTAAACTGTTTTTCTTCCACACTAATTTTCGTGATTAGCTATGGAACTCTTTAGAAATAGAATGGTTATAAGTCGTCGAGGGTTAGGGCATTTTTTGAGAAAAGGAAAGAAAGAGACAAAAAGTGAGAATAGAAAGTGAGAGAGAGGAGCTCTGGAACGCCGTAGGGGCAAGTTGCAAGCCTAGTAGCAACTCGACTCTGCCCGAGTCGTTCGGCTCTGAGAGCAAGCTGAAGAGAGTGAATAGAAAGGGAGAAGTAGGAAGTTAGTGAGAGAGATAAGAGAGGAAGCAAGCTGCTGGAACCGGTTTACAACTATTGTTTCAGCTCGTCCTGAGTCAACCAAGTTCGCACTCCAACCACCGTCCAGTTGCTTCATCTGTTGGTGAAGCCAGTTGTCCCAAACCCCCTTTCAGCATCCGTTTAGCTCAGTTTCGGTTCAGGTATTGAACTGTAACACCCCGTACTTTCAGTACTCGAGTGTTACTGTATAACCTAACTTAGTATGAACGCTAACCTAGCTTATTTAAATAGTCGCCCTGAATCTATCCATCCTTGGGGAAAACATAGGCCGAATCACGACTACCAGATCACACCTAAATGCTTCTCAGGATGCCTAAGGCTATTAATAATTAGGGATGAGTCAACCGTTGGATTGTTGGAATCATTAGGACATTGAGGGTTGATAAGTGGATGTTCATGTGGCGCGACTCACTTGATCGTTAAAATTAGTTTAAGAACGAGGCACATAACTCGTAGTGGTCTACTCACCTGGAGGAATATTTCTGACTAGAGGTAGGCACCACATTCATAATTTAAAATAATAATGATAATAATCATAATAATAATAATAATAATAATAATAAATAAATAAATAAACAAAAAGAATAAATGGATAACAATGTGTAGGTAATAATAATAGTAATACTAATTAAACATTAAATGTTATAAAAACATGGGACGGATGGTCCTATATAACCTAACCCACAACATGATGTACATATATATGCATATATTTTCATATAATAGTAATAAGAATTAAGATTAAAAAGTTAAAATTTATATCTTATTCGAATATAAACATAGGATGGTGTGCTTAAGCCTACAAAAGGTCCATTAGTACCTTCTAACCGTTGACGATCAAATTGGAATCAATCCGGCCATTGGATCAATGTGGTCGGCACTTAAAGAACATAAGTCAAGTACAATGGCCCACCTAAATCTTGGATCTTCCTGGTCTTTGGCTAGGGGTGCTATTTGGACCTGAGGAATCTGGTGGATGGATCAGATCTAAGGGAAATCACCGTGTGCCCCACTTTAGGGCTATGCATGTGCACAGTTCACATGCACTCGCTGTGCATCGGGCCAACAGGAGCAGTCAAACCTGCTCTGACCTGAAACATTTCCAAAACAGGGAGATTCCTCCCACTGTTCCTGCCTGCAGCATTTTTAAAATGGAGGCACTACAAGAAAAGGGGGCTTTAGCCTCGGTTCAAAACAGTGGCTAAAAATGTTAAAAACTGAAGCTAAAGCCTTTAGCCTCAATTTTGCCTCAGTTATCCAAACCGAGGTTGAAACCCCCGTGGCTAAAGGCTTTAGCTTCAGTTTTAGCAACCAAGGCTAAATGACTTTTATAGCCTCAGTTCTTCAAGTGAGGCTAAAAGAACCTTTTTAGCTTCGGTTTTTACAAAATGAGGCTAAATGAAAATTTTAGCCTCCATTGTTTCTAACTGAAACTAAATCTTAGTGTTAGCCTCAATTGCCTCCAACCGAAGCTAAATCTATTTTTAACCTCAGTTCTCAACAACCGAGGGTAAATCCTTTAGCCACGGGAATTTCAGCCTTGGTTATCAACAACCGAGGCTAAATTCAAGCCTCAATTACAAATTGAGGCTGAAAATATTTTTTTAAAAAAATATTTATTTAAACTACTAATCCATTCATTCAATCCACTCATGAAACAATCAATCATGAAAGCCACAATACACAAAACAATTTACAACAGTCTATTTAAAGTTTACTCAATCAAACTGTTACACAAAACTGTTCACATCATTAGGTTCCACAAATAATACAAAGTCATGATGGTTGCATCCGTCATCACCGGTGCCGTTGTGCTTGGCAGACCCTGAGATAACACTGCCCGTCCATCTTCTTCTGCTGTTAACATTAAAGAATAACTTTAAGATGAAGGAATAACAAACTAGGAAATAAACATATGGGTACAAAAGAAAAATAATAGTGTTTTCATGGAGAAGAAAAAAGATTATCTTGCTCACCATTATTTTTCTGAGACTATTGTTTGAAGAGGCAGAGAACTTTCAACTTCATTAAGACCGGAATTCCTTTCAGCAACAACCTTCGACATTCCAAACATCTGAAATGGGACAAAAGAGCATCTGGTAAATAAATACATATACAAATGCACCATGTAATTTGGATATCGGATCATTTTCAACTGATGATAACCAATGGCTAGGATAGTCTGACACCACTATGATTTTCCAGCCCAGCTCCTCACATCCATAACAGGGCCAGCAATTATGAGGATTGGGATACATGGATAACGTGCTTCTTGTGGATATAGTCATCATTTCTAATAAGTGCATACTACTATTTCATTCTGGGGTTTTTATTTAGTCATCAAGTTTTCGCAACTTAAGTATGCAGCTAATAAATTCCACCCATAGTTTTAATAGCCTTTTTGTTGATGGTCCAGGAAGGAATATGTTAGAATTCAACCAGAGATGCAGTAGTAGATTTTAGCAAGAGGAAACTATAACAAACTTGTAAAAAACAACACCCATAGGCTCAGGGGAACTTCCTTCCATAGAGACCATTTCCCACCCCAGATATAAAAAGCCCAAATGTGATTTCCTGCAACTAACATTGTCCATAAGCATAGATAGAAAATCAGATTGACAGAAAGTTACTTGGATCCCATCGAGCAACTCTTGTAGAGATTCATTTAATGCTCCTAGCTCAGTAGAATTAGAGCCTGAAAAGATTGAAACATGTTAAACTTGTAGTATCAAGAGAATATCCAGTGAGAGAACTGTACAAGAATACATGTAGAAGGGATTACTAGGCTTTATGTCATTTCCGTCAAGGTCTATAAGGCTCAACTCATCATCATTAACATCATCAGCAGTGGCACCGCTTTCGCTAGAATTAGCGGGTGGAACAAGTTCAGGAACTTCAAAGCACATGAAGTGTGCAAAAAATGAACTCTGCAATTAAATGGTGAAGGCAGTTAACAATCCCATACCCTACGAGGGTCCTTAGTAAAAGCATAAGAATAGAGAAGCCGTAGTCATCTATGCTGTAGTCATCTATATTAACTAAACTTTTCAGTACAACATTATAATTTGGTTATCTTATCCCTATTTTACTTTTCCCACTCCTTCCTTTCACGCCAGTGAAGAGATGTCATGGTTGGCTGATGACAAACTCTTGACCCATTTTGAATCACTCAAACTTGAAAACATAGAAACAGTAAGTGTTTTGTTTGAAACAGTAAGCATACCCCAGGATTATATAATTCCCTGAACATTGTATGAGGACTGTAGAAAAGATACATGGAACTGAAAGATCAAATCCAAAAATAAACACATCCAGCTCACCTGTCGAGTTCTTCCTTCATCGCAGGGTCTAGCTCATCATCAATATGGACATCCTCAGAATTTTTTTAATTTACTGCCCATTTATAGTGGGGTCCTTATCTTCATTGGTGAAATTATTACTATAAGGAAGTAAATAGGTGAAATTATACATGGGTCAGTGATCTGAACCGATGAAGATAAGGACCCCACTATAAATAAGTATCATGACATCAACAAGCATCCCAAAAGGCTAATTCCTGCAACCAGATATTGGAGCGAAACCTCTAATACAGCAGTAGTAAATCATTCAAATGCAGTGAAATTTAAAACATTACTCAAATCCTCACTACATTTTCTTAAACTTGGAAATCACATTATAAATTTTGCTACTTCTATGATCTTTTGTTCCGTCAAAACAAAAAAACAGTAAAGATTCATATATCCCACCTAAAACAAGACCGAAAAATGAAAAATATTCCATCAAAGAAGATCTGAAGCTAAATTCCAAGCAGAAACAGAGAAAAAAAATACCCTAATTCAACTGTGGAAATCAGCAATTTCCGAACACAAAATCCTCCAAACCCACGCTTTCTTAAACCATTACTAGACATTATCTTTCCAAAAACAGGAACTGCATTAAAATTTCCCAAACTCCCGCAAAATCCATTGAAATCTCCGCATTTGAATCCTCTCAAAACCGAGAAGGAAAAAAAAAAAAAAAAAAAAAGCAAGTGCAGATCCGCATTTAAGTTCTCAAATTGAAAGAATCTCCTTTAAAAACGAGCAAACTAAAAGAAACGTTTCACAAAACCCGAACCGGAGAGCAGAAACCCCGATTCAGGAGCTGAAACCCGCAAATTAGATCTCGAAAGTTAGAGAATCTCCACAGATAAGGGATTCTGGGCTAAAATCTGACCAGAAAAGACAATTATTTGAAAGAAACATCTCAAAAATAAAATTCTGAGAGCGGAATCGCCGGTTCCAAAGCTAAAAGCGGAATTCGTCAGAAAATGCTCCAAACCGGTTCAGATCCACATTTAAAGATGTCAAAACGCGATGAATCTCTGCCAAAAAGAGATCCAGAGCTAAATTTCAAGCAGAAACGACGAGAATGCGAAAGATACCTCTTAGAAAAGAAAATCCGAGAGCTAGAACATCGATTCCGGAGCGGGATATGCAGCAGAAATCCTTCAAGAACGAAGATCACAAGCTCTAAAAGAGGAAAGGTTAGAGAGAGAGGGAAAAGGGAGAAGATTTTTCTAATTATAGGACGTCCTTTTCAGGTTAGCGTTTTTTCTAAGGTTTGAGCAGTGGGATGTTGAGAAGCGGTGGACTCTCTCTCTCTCTCTCTCTCTCTCTCTCTCTCTCTGGAGAGGAGATTCGAAGCTTCCAGCGATTTTGATATTCGTGTCCTTTTTTTGCCTCAGTTCGCACGAAATGGAGGCTAAAAGGTGGACCTTTTGCCACGGTTCCGGGCAACTGAGGCTAAAAGGTGGCTTTTTTGCCTCCGTTCCTACGCAAGTGAGGCTAAAGGGTGAAATTTTTGCTTCTGTTCCTATGCAAGTGAGGCTAAAAGGTTCCACCTCGGTTCCTATGTAACTATCAGGAAAAGGAGTGACATAAGAGGCTAAGAAGGGATAAGAGGCCCACCCCATTACATGATTAGAGATGTACTGGGCCCACCCAATTTTTGATTAGTTCTTTTTTCTCTCATATTATTTTGCAAAAGGATAAACTTTTAGCCTCATTTTCTCACTAACCGAGGCAAAATGGTAGACTTTTAGCCTCAGTTTTCAACAACCGAGGCAAAAGGTCAGACTTTTGGCCTCAATTACTCACCAACCGAGACAAAAGGGCAGACTTTTGGCCTCAGTTCTCAACAACCGAGGCAAAAAGACAGACTTTTAGCCTCAGTTGCTCACCAACCGAGGCAAAATGACAGACTTTTAGCCTCAGTTTTCAACAACCGAGGCAAAAGGGCAGACTTTTTTGCCTGAGTTTCTCACCAACCGAGGCAAAATGACAAACTTTTAGCCTCGATTGCTCACTAACCGAGGCAAAAGGGTAGACTTTTGGCCTCAGTTTTCAACAACCGAGACAAAAGGGCAGACTTTTGGCCTCAGTTGCTCACCGATCGAGGCAAAAGGGCAGACTTTTGACCTCAGTTTCTCACCAACCGAAGCAAAAGGGCAAACTTTTAGCCTCAGTTTCTCAACAACCGAGGCAAAAAGGCAGACTTTTAGCCTCAGTTACTCACCAACTGAGGCAAAAGGATAAACTTTTATCCTCAGTTTCTCACCAACTGAGGCAAAAGAGCAAACTTTTAGCCTCAATTTCTCATCAACCGAGGCAAAAGAGCAGACTTTTGGCCTCAGTTCTCAATAACCGAGGCAAAAGGGCAGACTTTTAGCCTCAGTTGCTCACCAACCGAGACAAAAGGGCAAACTTTTTACCTCGATTGCTAACCAACCGAGGCCAAAGGGCAGACTTTTAGCCTTTATTCTCAACAACCGAGTCAAAAGGGCAGACTTTTAGCCTCAGTTGCTCACCAACTGAGGTAAAATGGCAGACTTTTGGCCTCAGTTACTCACTAACCGAGGCAAAAGGGCAGACTTTTGCCTCAGTTTCTTACCAACCGAGGCAACAGGGCATAGTTTTGGCCTCAGTTTCTCATCAACCGAGGCAAAAAGTAAATTTTTAACCTCAGTTCCTTTACAACCGAGTCTAAAAACCATATTTAGCCTCCTTTTTTTGAACCGAGGCTAAAAAATTGAGGCTAAAGGCCTACTTTCTTGTAATGAGGGTGTCCGTTTGCTGTGAAGATGGCCCATCACCGTGCCCCCGTGCAAGATCCGAACCGACCATTTGATGGAGGGCCCTCGTCTGACCAAACCCTACCCATTTCAGCTTACTGGAACACGCATGCGTGGCCACAAATTTCGACGAAAATAGCATGTGTGCGGCTGTTTTTCTTCCAAAAATGGAAGACTGTCAACGCCTTAGCTGGCAATCTGCTGGTGTGCGTTCCATTCAATCTCGGTAGTCCAATGGTTGGAAAAAATCTCGACCCTCCACCTGAGCAACGTGGTTTGGGACGTTCAAGAAAAACTAATAACCGACCCACAGTATTGGAAGGTGGTTTCTACCAGATCATATCTGGATCGCCCGTTATCCATCCGATAGCCTCAGAAAGCTTGGGGCGTCAGGAGAAGGGAATATAAGCAGAGAGGGCTCTGTTCCTTGCAGCCAAGCTCAAGAAAGAAAGAAAAAAAATGGTCGTTTCTCCCAACGCCCGAACCCACCACCCAAACCGCATTGAAGCTTCATTTTCCAAATTCCTCAAGCTCCTGTGGACCAATACAAAGTGTCCAGCAGAAGTGGAATGGAAGAAAACTCACCGATTGGAGATCTGCCATTAAAACTCACCTCCTTCTTCGTCAGAAAACAGCACCATTGAGTTGTGTGGCCAAAAATGTCCATCTGGTGGGCCTTCTGAACCCCATCTGATCACAACAAATCATCCCAGAGCTAGTCTGGGCTGTTGAGGTGAAACTCCAATCAAGGCAGCGCCGATCGCTGCACTGCACTGTCCGACCTTAAACCGCACCACCATGCTTGAACTGAGCCGTGTTTGGGTCGAGCCAGGCCTGTCGTCCATTGTTGGACATCTCTAGGTGGAAGAAAAATAGAGAAAATAAGAGGGAAAGAAACGAAGAAGAAGAAGAGAGAGAAGAGAGGGTGCAGTCGGGCGTTGCACCAGCTCGACCCGAACCGAGCCAGCTGGGTTGGGTTGTGAGTGTTGGACCTGGTTCGGTCCGAGTTGGGCGTCGGTCTGGTCCAATCTAGACGTTGCTGGATTTTCCAGCATATGGAAAACAGAGAGAGGGAAGAGAATGGAGAAAGAAAGGAGAGGAGCGATGTGCATTGTTGCACTAGCTCAACTCGAACCAAGTTGAGACTGGACCGAGTCAGGTGGTCTCGAGGTGTGGGCTGGTCAGTGTCCCTGCAGGGATTTCCCCAGCAGTACGAGGAGAAGAAAGAAAAAAAAGGAAGGAACAGAAGAAGAAGGAATCAGAGAGAGAGAGAGAGAAGTATGGTGTGTGGGTTGAGTGCTGGCGAGTCGACTCGACTACCTGAGTTGGACCGGGTTGTTCATGGCTAGACTTTCCAGCAAAATAAAGAGAAAAGGAAAGGAAAGGAAGAAAGGAGGAGAGAGGAGATAGAGGCAACTCAGTTTCAAACCGAGTCAACTCACCGAGTTGACATGGGTGAGTCTATATTTTCTCTTCAGATTTAAATTACTTTAATTACCATTGTTAACATCAATTTAAGATTTTTAAGTTAGAGGTGACTAACCATTAGTAATTGTCCAGGTACTTATTATATTAATATATATACATATATATATATATATATATATATATATATATATATATATATATATATATATTGTTATTATTGAAATAGCGGTGAAGACCGCTTGAGTAGAAGTTGGAATATGCCCATGTGTCCTAGAGGGGGGTGAATAGGAATTTTTAAAGATTTATGAGTTATTTAAAAAACCTATCACTTTAATCCTATCATGTATGCAATTTTCAGGATTACTCAAATGTAACTCTACTGGCTTCCAAGCCAAGTAGAGGATCCAATCACAAACTAATCAAGATATAGCAATATACAACTTAGTCTATGTTGGATGTAACTTAGTCTATGTTGGATGTGACTGTGTGTGTGTGTGTTTGTGTGTGAGATGTGATCAGATATACAAATATGAATGCATTGTCAAAAATCACATATAGAGAAGGCAATCACAAACACAATCATTTTATAGTGGTTCGACGATAAGTCTACTCCACTCCCAGCTGTCGCACTCAACCCTTGAGTGTACCGGATTTCACTAAGGAGGTTTCCCAGGGTTCACCTCAAACCTAAGGTTTTAAATCAGGTTCACCTTCAACCTTTACACGGAGGTTTCTACTCGTTTCACCTCTAACCCTGGAGTTTTACTGGTTCACTCCTAACCAGATGTTTATGCTCTTCATAGAGCAAGGGTCCACACAACGCACCCAGAGGTTTCTACTCGGTTCCTCTCTAACCCTGGAGTTTCACTGGTTCACTCCTAACCAGATGTTTATGCTCTCCACAGAGCAAAGGTCCACACAACGCACCCAGAGTTTCTACTCGGTTCACCTCTAACCCTAGAGTTTCACTGGTTCACTCCTAACCGGATATTTATGTCTCCACAGAGCAAGGGTCCACACAACGCACCCACAGCGTACACTCCCACCAGAGGCCTCCTACGAGGGCTTCAAAGGGTGAGAACCACTTAAGACCTAATCTTAGAAAGGAATGATCACAAGTGTCCTCTTGGACTCTAGATACTTATAGATAAGTTGATGAGTCCCGTTAAGCACAACGCTGAAGATCTCCTCCTCCTTGTTGACGAAGAGTCTTCTGCTCCCTTGATCTGCAACACAAAAGATGTACCAAGACTAGGCTTAGGGTTGGGGCAAGGTTAAGATGGAATCCTACTCTCTAAAGGTTTACCTATAAGGAAGGTAGAGTAGTTCCAATCTTATGCATTCAAGGCATCCCGGCATAATGATTTGCCATTAAGGTAGTAGTTGGAGGATCCTTGAATGCGAAAGTTCATTCTCCAATCCACTCTATTGAATATCAATGGTGAGGGTGGATTGGAGGATGAACTCCCTCGAGAGAAAGGGCTTAGGGTATAAGATGTAAGTTGAAACACACAAAAGCTCTCTCTTTTCTCTCTTACAGCAACAAAAGACAAGTCCTCTATATATAGGCAAAGAGCTCCAACGAATATAAAACGGTCACATTTATGACAGAGTTCGATATCATCAAGCGTATACTCTCGATAGCATCGATGGTCTGCTCGATGACTCAGACTCGATGTCATATGCTTTTGAAACTCTTTGCCAATTGGTCGATGAATCGAAGCTATTGTCGATGTCATCGGATTTCAAACTCCGATTCTATCGATGACAGGTTCGATCCATCGACACTTGAAAAATGAGAGAGACTTGACTTTGAGATATTTCAGATTTTCATGAATGATCGGGGGAACCGTCGAGGTCATCGGAATTTGAATGTCGATGATATCGAGATCAGAGTCGAGGCATCGATAAATCCAGCTGATTTATCTTTGAACTTGCTGGACAAATTATGGCTTTGTTCGATGCAATCGATCTGGTGTCGATATCATCGATTAAATCGAAGGGCCCACGATCATAGTTAAAAATAACCTGAAATAACTGTTGTAAGAAATGTGCGCCCACAGTCGATATCATTGATAGAGCTCCGATCTTATCGATATTTGAATTCAGATCATATCGGACAGTCATCGATATATCGAAGAATTTTGAGATTTTCATTAAAAAATAGGGTGCCGGAAATCTACCTGTCGATCTTATCAAGCCACTCTCGATGGTCTCGAGATTTGAATATCGATGATATCGATATGTGTATCGATACATCGATAATTCATCCAGATATATTGTGAAGTTGCTGGACATATTTAGTGCTTTTATCGATGATATCAATAGGTGTATCAATATATCGATAAATCCGTCCAGATGAATATTTAGTTGCTGGACATTTTGTTCCTCTTATCGATAATATCATTAAGGTATCGAGGACAACGACAGTGCAGGTCGAACATATCGAGGGTGCTTCGATAAAATTGACAAGGCGAGAAAAACTTAGAGATTTTCCTATTTTGTAAAAAGTTTTCTCACTTTAAAAACCCTAAGATGTCTATCTTGTTTTAAGGGTTCTAATCACCTGGTGTTTTGGGACACGGGATGTGAGGCTATGATTTACCTATTGCGAGCTTCCATACATCCGGTTGAGGCAGACGCTTGAGATAATCTTCCTATCGAGTTCTGCAGCCTGTCTGACTCACCACACACGTAACTTGACAAACCAAGGCACAAGTAGGTACACTTTCAATTATCATTAAAATATTAGTACTTTATTCGTTATTCTTAAGACATTATTATTGACACTAAAGCACACTATTTCTATTCATCACAATAATTATCAGGGCCACGTTAACTAATATTAAGTACATTGTTAATGTTAATAATTGTTTTGAAAATTATAAGTATCGTTATTCATCGTGGGCGTCATTAGATAAATTTAGCTATTCCTAAAATTAATAATAATTCATTTTATAAATTTTATTTATCAATGATTCCCATTAATAATATCATTAATGGTCATGCAAATTAGAATTCAAACCCTAAATCTAGCCTAGACCTAAGTAATCTAAAACATAAGCTATGATCCTAACCGTTAGTAGGTTGTCCATGCTAACAGTTGTTAGTACAAATAAAGATCACCATTACTAAATACTAGTACCTTATTTATCAATCTTACGTACAATCATTGATAGTAGATCATACTAATTACTACATCGCGAAGATTATTAATGTCACATAGCTAATCTTAATCACATCATTAAGGAAAATGGTGATGTTGCAATTTTACTTCAATCAACCTTCAATCTTAGAATCTAAGCATACAAACTAAACTCTAGGACGAAAACCCTAATTCTACATTAAAATCTTAAGAAAGATAACTCAAACCCTAGGTTAAAACCCTAACCCTAAATAGTATGTAAGCTGGGACCTAACTGTATAACTTTACAACTCATGATAGGGTTTGACTCTAAGGAAACACGCACTCACTAGCAACACTGGTAGGCGATTCAAAGTATAAGGTGATGATTCTTCCCCTTGAGCTTTCCATCTTCCCATTAGCTTAAGTTATAGTTTTTATTTAAATTCATAACTGATATCTCCCTTTATAATCACATGTGTTAGCTCGTGGAAATTGAATTGTTGTCTTACATGCTTTATGATTATCCTGTATAATTGTTCATGCTTGTGGATTATTTGTGGATTGCTTACGGAACTTAAACTGGTACATTGGTGGGAAATTCCCACATATGAATGTACACCCATACTTGGGATGTAACTTGACTAGTTGTGATTGTAATGGACCTTCGACTCGGTGGTTATTGAGTGGTGGTCTAGATGGATCATTGATGTGGGCCTACCATCCAGGGTTGTTGTGCCCAATGGTTTTTAAAGATGGTCTTTATCGTATGGTTTTGATATTCGCCATATGTAGCATATTTTGATACTTGTCCTACGTGGTTTTATTTGATATTTTCCTACATGGGTTCGATGTTTTATACTATGCAACCATGCGATGGTAAGCCCCACATACTGTAATATGATTGGCCACTAGTCGATCAGTTTCCATTAAACATCCAAAGGTGGTAACCTCATGGGCCAGGGATGGTAGTCATAGGATACTATGCCCGAGCCGTCGGCCTACGTTAGGCCACAAGCTCCCCGTAGTGACCGTGAGCTTATTTAAAATGGCTTAGTGTAATTGGATCAATAATGGACTGGCTAATCATGCATACTTCACACAGATCAGCATCTATTGCTATCGTACGTGGGGTACGTATTGTTTCTGACTGGATAATGTTTCCCAGGTTTGATGATTGCATGGGCGGCGGCCCACTATCCGCACGGATAAGCATCCCCGGGGCATGAACGCATTTCATACATCCATGCACCTAATAAGACTGCATCCACTATGTTTTGGTTGTCTGGATGTTTTATACTATTTCTTACCTAATGTGGCGGTGTGTAATCTTGAGGGGAGTTCACACTGAGTTGGCCACTCATCCATCAAATAAATATAACCGTAGAAGTAACACAGGTGGCTTAAGTGACTTTCAGGTTCAGGCTGATGAGGAGTTGGGTACAAGTGTCAGGGTTGCATGACTACATCTACCTCAAGGAGCTGCTCGGTCTTACGGCTTATGTTTACATTCTTATGTTATTTTTCTTATACTAGATCATGTGGATTCCTATATTTGTTATATTCGAGACATTGGTTTATATAAGTCATTATGAGCACTCTCTTGTATATTCTAAATGATAATGGAATTTTCCTTTATGCTTACTTGTCCATTCTACGCTCATCTGCTTACTCTTATAAAAGAAAAAAAAATATTTGACCATCTTTTAAGGTTAACACTCGGGTTTTCGGGAAACGGGTCGTGTACTCGGGTCCTGAAGATTCAGGGCGTTACATGAACCCAAATCAACACCTGTGCAGGTAATAAATCACACTCACCCATTCAATCTACTACCATCTAACTCGCTAGTGAAATGACTCAGCTCAATTTTCTGCTGAGTCAAGCCTATGCTATCCCAAAACGCACTTAGGAGAGTGGGAATCGACTCAAACCGAGCCTAAGAACGAGTCCCCTGACTGGGACAAACTCGGATCAGGCATACCGCATCCAAACCGAGTTCTATAACTCTTGATGAGTTCACCAACCAGGTCGTGTTTGTGGGATTAGCGTCCCAATTTAATTAGGTTCGTCGTGAGGCTTACTCTGACTTCTCTACATCATCAGAAAGGATCGTCCCCTAAATAGGTATTACTCCTAACCCAGGAACAGATGGAAAGAGGGCTCTCTGGATTCACTTATTTACATGCTTACTGACTAGACTGAGTTAACTCAGTAGTGACCCGTGAAATGGTACATCCAGGAATACTTTTAACTAGTTGCTTGGGAGGACAATCACACCTCATCAGCAACATAGAGTAGTCCTAATCCAGGTACTACCTGAAGTAAAATGCCTTGAAGGACATCCTCTCCTTCAATCAATTTCAAATCAAGAACTCATAAGCTCACATTTTGGGAAAATTCGAATCAAGAGAAACGTCCATTCGAGGTGAGGGATATCCCACATGGCTTCCTCATTTCATTGAATTCCAATATAATTTAAGCTTAAGTGTATAAAGCCATTGAAATTGTGAAAATATTTATTGTGGTTCCTTTAGTCTTGAATCAACATTGTTAATCATGTAGGAATGTCTTAAATTGTATTACTCTAACCTATCTTATAAGAATCGAATTACAATCATTATGTTATACTTGGAATTGCTCATGTATATGCATATTTCTACTAGTTGCACTAACAAGCAATAAATCTTGTTTCCATGATAAGTTAGCTATATTAGCTCCTTATATATGCTAAATTAGTTTTAAATTGAATTTAATGAAGTATTAGAATATTACAAATAATAACTTTGTTCTTTAGTTTCTCATTTGGATGTAGTGAACATGAGTTATCTCATTAACTTCTATCACTTAAGTCCTATGATTACTAATCATGTAACTAGGATTTAGAATTACATTCATTATGCTATCATAGCAATTTCTCAATTTGTACATAGTTTTATTAGTGGAGAAAATAATCATGATGCCCATATTCCTTCTATCTCATGAGATGTACAATGAATATGTCTTTTCTTAAGATGTGTTGTAATCCTGTTACTATCCTAATGTGTTTGAAATGTCATATTTAGGCTCTCCTTTGGACCTTGGGAAAGTAAATGAATTTATATTAAGCTCGTATTTGAATGCTAGATATCCCATTAAAGGACTACAAGTCTTGATCATGCTTATAAGTGTAATCTTGTTAATCTTATGGAATGTGCATGAGCATCATGGTACATGACATATGAGCTTTTCCGAGTGCTCAATGTAAGCCACACTCTGTTCGATTTACTGAAAGTTCCAACACTTTAGTTAAACTCACAGAGCATGTGCATTTGTGCTACTTTGGGCGCTCTTTCTTTACATGAGGCTTTTCCGAGATTTTAGAACCTTCTCAGGCGTACCCCGTGTATTTTTCCAGGAGGTTAGACATCCTTGTGCGTGCTCACTTACATAGCTTTTTCTAGGTAGATAATCTACCACGGGCGGTCTGCATGGTCTTTTCCGGGCTACTAGTTCTCCTTGGACGTACCTTTGAGTATTTTTTCGGGTGACTAGTTCTCCTTGGGCGACCCTTTATTTTGACAGCTGGATGTGCATCCCTAGATCTGTGACTTGAACATACATTCATACACCCATACATTCATTTATAATTTCATGATTAGTCTCCTTATAATTTGAATATGTTGATTTAAACTATTTTGAAATGACATGATATGTATGAATCCGTGCGAAAAATTTTCATTGAGTTTTCACTCACCTAATTATGCGGTTGCACCAAATAGATGCAGGAATGAGGACAGGTGGAGACCTCTACGATGGGTTTCCAGGGATAGCTTAGGTGGAGTTTGGCGAGGAAGAACTCTATGTGAATGTGGTTGAGTCGTTGGAGCTCAATTAATATCTTAGAAATTATATATTTCGTATTTTAGACTTTGTGTCATGCTTGAGTTGTAATAATATTTCACCTACTGTGGGATTTCATTTTGGCTTCCATTTACATGTATTAAACTTTCTCATTGTTACCCTTGATATTCTAGTTCACATGGTAATTGCCTGGTTTTACGTCATGAAATTTTCTAGTGATCAGATGTAAAGTGGTTTACTTCAAGTGTAATACTCGGGTTCTCAATGAGGAGCGGTTATCCTCGGGTTATGGAACTAGGGTGTTACATGTGATGAGGTCGATGTGATGTATATGAGGCCCGTATGATGAGACCCATTGAAAGTATATTAGACCCTTGTGTAAGGCCCATTGTGATGTATTTGGGGACCATGGGTTGATGCCCAATGTGATGTATATAAGGACCATGAATAAGGCCCAATGAGATGTATGTGAGGTCGAATGTGATATATACGAGGTCCATTGTGATGTGTGATTCCACCATGATGTTTATGGCGGGCCATGCCTTGGGAGCAATGATGGTTTGACGTCCACATTGTAAGAGCAATGATGGTTAAATGTCTGCATTGTAACTCTCCCTAGGGCCCATTGTTAGGCCCATACTTGTAGTGTGTAGGCCGTCTGGGTACATCTTCGTTATGAATAGAGTTCAACACCATTAACATGCTTAGTATAGCTCCATAATTCATACTTATACGCATCATATGTATGCTTGATATGAGGAGTGACTGATCATAGCATATGCCATTGGGTAGATTATTTATGGGGCTCCCTGATAGGCGGAGTTGCCCCACATGAGCACGTGGTATGCGCAGTATTGTTGCATGACTGATTGTGTGATTCATGCTCCTCGCATTTGTGTGACATGATTACTATACGCCCTAGCGACAGGGCCGTGGCCTGCACAGGCATATCGTGGATGGCAGGATCGAACACCAAAAATACTGTTACTAGCATCCGGGCACCATAGATGTCCCTAGGTGAAAATCCTTAAACCCGATGGTACCAGAGGATAATTCAAACGTCGAGACCGAGTGGATACATGAGCGCACGAGGGCCGAATACCAGGAGGCCACGTCTCTCACTGTGTCGTGGTCGATTGGAAGGCGATGAGGCCTTACCCGCCCGAGAGTAGGGGGCATTACTAGGCTGAGTATGACCAGCTGGTAAATGGGTTCGCTATCGACGTGCCGGATAGGTATTAGTAAATTATTGGTCAGGCGGATAGTGAGGTTTCTTATGCTCACTTCAACTACACCCCTGAGAAATGGGCAATGTCATTTGGAGTGTACTAAACCCTGGTGATTATTCAGAGTGAGAACTATACTGATATTTGATGCTCTAGTGATGAGTTACATTGATATGTGGATTCAGATGAGGACTGGTATGCTTGAGTTGAATCTCGCAATGCATGGCCTTGGTATGACCGATAGCATTCATGTCTTGCATCGCATAACCGTGGTACAAATGTTAGTATTCATGGACTTATATAGGCGCCAGGGAGTGGACCATTGCTAAGTGGCCATCAATGGTTCAGAACGTTTGAAAACCGTTTCTAACCGTTAATCATTAATTTGAGTCGTTTCTGAATGTCGGATCGAAAGATATGACCGTTAAATCATCATAGCTCATCCGTTTTCGGACCATTGTGGCTTTTAAATGCAAAGTGTGCCAACTAGCGCCACTACAACCACACTGCCCATGCCCACGCCCGTTATAACGCCCCAAACTTTTCAATACTCGAGCATTGAAAGTTCTCGAGCATTACCATGAAATTTAACCTAATACGTACATGTGTACGATACCAAACTAACAATCCTAACCTTATATCTATTCTATGACACGAATTTAATCGTTGGGAATGATCTCCATGTATAGATCCAACAATCTGACCGTTGATTTTGGAGACAGGACCATCCATCAATTGATTTGACGTACGTACCTTCCTTCAAATAAATCGGTGAATAACTTCTCATCCATGAGAATTTATATGTAAGTTATTTTATAAGAATTACTTAGAAACATGCCTACAACCATATAGAACCATTAGATTATCCAAAACTCTTAGATCAGCAATAATTATGAAAATGCCACTAACCTAAACCCCAAATCCCAAATCACATGTTTCCCACGATCCGGTTAATGTGAAATTTAACACCAGGCCTATACATCATAAATTAACCATACATATCAGTTTTCAACCATTGGATCCTTATAGCAGTGGCCCAATTGGGAAATCAGCCCCTAACCGTCGATTATGATCCAAATGATCTTAGGATATGCCTCAAATTTGGGCTCAACCCCTTAAATTTATATGGAAAAATGAATGGACGGTGTGGATTCACTTGAAGACATCACAATGGGCCCCACTTGTGGCGCAGGTGCACATCAGGAGCGCACCAGTGGTGCACCAAACCAGGCATCGGGTCAAATGAGGTTTGACCCGATAAAAACCCGCTCGTTCGCAGTAGCTGCGGACGTACGTCCGCTGTGATGATGGTGGGCCACCATCATCATCTGAATGCATGATCTAAACCATCCATCGCGTTCAGGGGATCGATCTGATCAAAACCTCGCCGACCAAGCACACTTCCGCAGGAACTCGAACGGACAATGTCTGAGGTGAGATCATTGTGGCCAACTTGATTGCCCAAAAGGATCATATAAGCCATCCACTGGGTCCGTAGGTCAAAACCGACCCGGCCCTAACTCTTTTTCTCTGCTTCCAAGTGGTCACCCGTGCTCAAGATGGATCACAGCCACGCATTGCGAACCGTAACGCACGAGGTGTGGGCCACCAACAGGATACAAATGGAAGATCTAAGCCATTCATCTTGACCCTAGGTCAAAGGCCGACCAAACTTCTGCCTTTCCACCCGACCCTACCATGTGGCCAAACAATAGCCACGTGCGGATTCTCAGTTTCGTAAGAAACTTCTAGAAACCGGAGGATGTTGCGTCCGGTTTTCTTGCTGCGTGAGACGAGATACGCAGAGAGGATCTTGCCGTGTGAGCAGCCTATAAAATGACTCTCCACTCCACCGTCTAAAGGACATAAAAGGGGGAGAGAGAGAGAGAGAGAGAGAGAGAGAGAGAGGAATCAGTTGCTGCCGTGAGAGACGCCGTCCAGTAAGGAGCAACGGTCAGCCACTGCTAGGAAAGAGAAGAAAAAGAAAGGAAAAGAGAAAGGAAAGAAAGAAAGAAAGAAAGAAAGAAAGAAAGAAAGAAAAAGGGAAAGGGAAGAGAGAGAGAGAGAGAGAGAGAGAGAGAGAGAGATGGTGTGACAAGTCAACTCACTGGGTCCTAGGACTAAGTCAGGGCCAGGTTCAGGTAAACTGTGTAATATTTAATGTCTTGATTCAAGTTTTTCTGAAATAAGAACTAGTTAAGCCCTATATCTAGGCCAAAAACATAACCCTAGATTTAATCCTAACCTTATAAACATTGTATGTCACACCCCAAACTCGAAAACCGGGCTCACAAAATTTTCAATTGCCGAATCCGGTGCCGACAACCTCCATAGTACCCCATTCTTGGCTCCCGGCACCCATACACTAGGTTCCGATCCTGGGATCCTACAAGGAGAATTTTTAACATGAATTTGATTCATAATAAGCATAACCATGAGCATAACCCACGAACAATAACCAAGACACCATCACAAAATCACTATGATAAAAAAAAACTTTAAGGTACAATGCGCATGAAGGGAAATACAATGATAATAATAACAGAAACTCCTGAAGCTCGACTACATACTCCTACTGAGACTAAGTTACTGCCGTGTGCTGACATCACCGCACGCATCAATCGTGCATAAGCTTATAGAAAGCTTAGTGGGTGGTGAGAGAGTGTGCGCAATATAAGCATGCTCAAAATGCAATATCAGAGTAATGCGGAATCATCAAGGGTATAAGCCCTTCCATATACACCCATCGGATCCACCTCGATGAGGACGACAAACCAATTAGACAACCTCAAAGGCGTCTCAATCCAAACATGATGGGAGTTGTAAAAAATGAGGTGATCAAATTATTAGATGTGGGAATCATCTACCCAATATCCAATAGTGTTTGGGTGAGTCCAACTCAAGTAGTCCCAAAGAAATCTGGAATAACTATTATGCATAATTCTAATAATGAACTCATACCAACACGTGTCATCACTGGTTGGTGTCTTTGCATTGACTATAGAAAATTGAACCAGGTCATAAAGGACCATTTCCCTCTACCATTCATTGATCAAGTTTTAGAGAGGGTAGCAGGTCACTCCTTCTATAGTTTTCTTGATGGATATTCTGGATATAACCAAATAGAAATTGTCCTGGAAGACTAAGAGTCAGTTGTCCATTTGGAACATTTGCTTTCAAACAGATGTCATTTGGATTGTGTAACGCCCTAGCAACTTTCCAACGGTATATGTTAAGTATTTTTTTCAAATATAGTTGAAAAGTTTCTTGAGGATTTCATGGATGACTTGTCTATATTTGAGAGTAGTTTTGAGGAATGCCTCAACAATTTATCTCTTGTCTTGTCTAGGTGTGAAGAGAAACACCTTGTCTTAAATTGAAGAAATGTCATTTCATGGTTCAAAAAAGAATTGTTTTGGGCCATGTTATCTCCAAAAATGGAATCGAGATAGATCGTTCAAAACTCGACATTATTGCAAATCTACCTATCCCCCAAACTATTAAAGATATTAGATCACTTCTAGGGCATGCTGGTTTTTATAGAATATTCATCAAGGACTTTAGTGTCATTACTAGACCCTTGACTCATCTTCTTCAAAAGGATGTTCTATTTAAGTGGACAGATGAGTGTGCATGTGCCTTTAATAAAATTAAATCATCCCTTACCACTGCACCAATCATGCGTCCACCAGATTGGACACTTCCTTTTGAACTAATGTGCGATGCAAGTGATTATGTCATAGGGGTTGTTTTGGGTCAAATGAAAGATAAACGGCCCTACGTTATTCACTATGCGAGTAGAACTCTAAACTCGGTCCAAGTGAACTACTCAACAACTAAAAAAGAGTTACTTGCAGTAGTTTTTGCTTTGGATAAGTTTAGGTCCTACTTGCTGGGATCCAAAGTGGTCATTTTCACAGACCACTCGGCTTTGAAATATTTGCTATTTAAGAAGGATGTAAAGCTGAGACTTTTGAGATAGATCCTCCTACTCCAAGAATTTGACTTAGAGATAAAAGATAAGAAAGGAGTAGAAAACGTAGTGGCCGATCACCTTTCCAGATTGGTATTAGATGATTCCACTGAGGAGATGCATATCCAGGACACTTTCCCTGATGAACAATTATTTGCGATCTCCAAATTGCCTTGGTATGTAGATATAGTGAACTATCTTGTAACAGGAAAAATGTCATATCATTGGAAGTCACAAGATAGGAAGAGTTTTGAAACCAAGGTTAGGAACTTCTTCTGGGATAACCCATATTTATATAAATATAGGACTGATCATATTTTTAGACATTGTGTCACAGAGGATGAAGTTTAGAGTGTTATTTCCTTTTGCCACATGGAAGCATGTGGTGACCATTTTTCTGCTAAGAAAACCACTGCAAAAATCTTGCAGTGTAGTTTTTACTGGCCAATCATGTTTAAAGGCACACATGTTTTTGTGTTGCTTGTGATAAATGTCAAAGTTTGGGAAGAGTGTCCCGGCGCAACATGATGTCTTTATCCCCAATTTTACCATTAGAGATTTTTTATTGTTGGGGTATTGATTTTATGGGCCCATTTCCATCTTCTTTTAGATTTCTTTATATATTGGTTGGTGTGGACTATGTTTCAAAGTGGATTGAGGCAATTCCAAGTAGAACCAATGACAACAAAGTGGTCATACGATTCCTCAAGAAAATATTTTTTCTAGATTTGGAATTCCAAAGGACATCATTAGTGATGGCAAGTCTCACTTAATTTTGTAATAGGACTTTTGAGGCTTTGATGAAGAAATATAGCATCAAGCACAAAGTGAGCACCCCATACAACCCACAAACGAGTGGGCAAGCTGAAATTTCTAATCGATAAATCAAACACATTTTAGAGAAAACTATAAAACAAGATAGGAAGGATTGGTCCCTCAAACTATCCGATGCTTTATGGGCTTATAAAACTTCTTATAAGACCCCGATTAGAATGTCCTCATACAAATTAGTGTATGGGAAAGCTTACCACTTGCCTGTGGAATTGGAACATGGGCTTACTAAGCAATAAAGAAATTAAACTTTGATATGGACCAAGCAAGTGAACAAAGGTAATTAGAGTTGAATGAATTAGAGGAGCTGAGGAGAGACTCTTATGAAAATTCTAAAATCTACAAAGAGAGGGTCAAAGCTTTTCATGACAAAAACATCCTAAAGAAGAATTTTGAACCTCAGCAAAAGGTCCTATTATACAATTCACGTCTTCAATTCTTTCCGGGAAAGTTAAGCTCAAGATGGACAGGCTCCTTCATTATGAATAATGTTTATACTCATGGGGCTGTTGAAATTGAGAATCCACATAATGGCAATGTGTACAAGGTTAATGGTCAGAGATTGAAGCCTTATGTGAAAAACTTTCATTTGGGAGAGGAGTCCGTCCCTCTTCATGAGTCAGAATATTCAGATTGATGCTCATAGTCTGACGGAGCATTTGTGTAAGATTTATATCATATTCAATTTTTTAGTGTCACCTAGCAAGTGAGTTCTTCATGGTAGGTACTATCCACCCTTTCTTTTATTTTTATTGTTCTCTGCATTACATTTTCATTACATTGGAGACAATGTAGATTTTAGGTTGGGGGTGTGGATAGTCATCCATGTGAGTTTTTTTTTTTTTTTTAAAGGTTTAAGTTTTTTTGTTTTTTTTTAGGTTTATCGGAAATTTTTTCAACATTTTCAAAATAATATTTTTCTAGGTTAATATTATGCAAGAATGTGAACATGAGATTATTCGAATTCCAAAGGCAAAGTTAATATTTATTCTAGGTTGATAGTAGTCAGAATTCTGATAATTGAAAATTATAGACTTGAGTTCAATTATCTAATTACTAGTTTAAAGTGAGTTATAATTTGATGTACTGAATTCACAATACACCCTACCTAACTAAGTGAGGAATGTGCTATGTGAACTAGAATAACAAATTTTGATTCAAACAAGGTTGAATGAACTAGCATTATTGATATATGCTTAAAAGAGAGAATATTAAAGAAAAAAAAGTGATGGAAAAAGAAAATTTTATTATAGAGCATGAATGCAATGACTATAACAATCGTGTCAGTAATTTGGAGTAATGATACCTAAGTATCCATTACTGTTACCATTACAAGTACGATACCTTAGATTATGAAGCAAACCCGGTGGGAATCTTCATCTAAGGGTAGTCTATAATAATGAGGATATGATGATAAAAGAAGAAATGGCATGACAGAAATTAAATAACTAGAGATTTCATATTCTTAGGATGATTGAAATGAGTTAGGATAGGGAACATACATATTTCACAAAGTTAGACTAGTGTCACGAGCACCTAAGTATATTGGATCATAACTATTCTAAATTTTGATTAGGTCTCTGAACTTAAGAATGTAATTGATTAGGAAATTAAGATTCTAACTAACTTCAGACTTAGGATAAGTATTGTTTTGTTTTGGAATTCATATAATGAATGGAGACATAATTGTATAAATTTCTAAGTGTTGAACTATTTTTCATGTTTTCAATGTTTGTGGGTAACATTTCTGGAAACCCTCCTGAGATATAACTCGTCCACTAGGAAAAACCTAGGGGTTTAAAGGCTTATTGCATATGCTAAATGCAATCGAGATTACCTACGAAAGTGGTGTAGCTAGAATTTTTTCGTTTTAATTTTGTTTCTAGAAATAGTTTTTATTCTTATTTTTATTTTTCTTCGCTTATTTTACTTGGGACTAGCAAAATGCTGGTTAGGGGGTGTGTTGAGACTCAAATAATGCATAATGTCCCCCATTTATATCTTGGTTTTATGAACATGAATCAGCTTAATGTTCTATTTTACTCATGTATGTGTTGCAAGGTGAATTTAAGAGCTTTGATTGAAAAAGGGTACTAAAAGCATGAATTTGATGCTCAAGAATCTCCAAGGCAAGGGATGGATCTTAGGAGCCAATATTGAAGAATTCACATGCCAAAGAACCAAGAAAACCAAGTGAAGAATGAAGAGAATCAAATATTTGAAGTGAAGAATCCTGAAATCGTCCTGAAAAAGTGTATTCTGAAACTCTAAAGTCTATTTTGAAACACTGCGCAGTGTAAAATCTATTTTAAACAAACTGCGCAATGAGAAGTCTATTTTAAAAACTGCGTAAATTTGAGGCAATTTTTAGAGTTTTCCAACTTTGTATGAAAATTAAAGTTCCCCACTTATAAATAGGGCTTCCTAAAGCATTCCTAAGCATTATTAAAAGCATTCAAGAGCAATATTTAGGATTTTTAAAGGGTTTTCAATTTTATAAGTTGTTTTTTCCTTTTAGATCTTTTCTATTTGCATTTATTTCTTTCTTGTTGCTTTCTTTCTCTATTCTAGTTATGTTTTTCTAAATTCCCTCTAGCCCAAGCTAGAAGGGAAGCACATGGGTTTAATAATTCTTTAAGTTATGATGATTGATTGTTTTAATGATGAGAAGAATGGTGTATGCATATTATCTATTGTTTAGGTTTTGTTTTTTTATCCTCTTGTGAGATCCATATGTTTTCATCATATGAGATCCACATTGGAGGATAGGCTTACCCTAGATCAATCAGATTTCCTAGATAGGAGAGGTTCTCAACTTGTTATATTTCTTTGATTTTCATTATCTCATTGATGTTGAATTCTTAAAATCACTTGCACTTAAGAATATATATCAATGGTGCAAATCCATGATTTTCTAATCTCTTATATCATTTATTAAATTATTTAAACTGTTTTATTTTCCGATTAAGCTGACCATAGTGCTCAGATCCTAGTTGTGTTATCTAAGTCATCATGATTTTGGAACATTAACCTATGTGTGGAACTTTGAAGCTTGGGTGTTGTTTTAATTCAGTTGAATTACGTCCATTCAAAAATTCCAAAATTAAATCATCAGATTAGTTTTTATTACTTTGTTTTGCATTTGATTTTCTCCTTCTCGCAATTCATCTCCCTGTGGAATCGACCTTGTATTCACAGGATATTACTTACGAACCTCTGCACTTGAAGGAAAGAAATCATTATGTACATGTGTATGATATCAATCTAGCTATCTTAACCTTACATCATTCTCTAACACGAATCTGACCGTTGAGAATAATCTTCATTCATAGATCAAGCTATCTGACTGTTGATTTTAAGATAGGATCATCATATACCTAAATATTCTCACTTGTCCATCATAACCAACCGCTCAGTCAAATATGCACTGCTAGATAGAGACATCTAACCGTCCACTTTGATTTTAGACCACCCGATCGTAGTAAACTACCTACTTGATCTCTACATCCGCTCGTACACACATCAAGTTAATATTCTAATCCATTCATCTTGTTCATTACCTATGAATATGCTTAACTCACCATCAAAACTACAATCTGATAAACTTACACATGTGAACAAAATACTTGAATCTAACGATACACATGTTCTACCCCTAATCACTCAAGAAACCCACATTGTGTTCTTCCGTTTACAAAACTACTCGTACATTACCTATATACACTGTTAAAGTAGCAACCATCAAGTTTTTCTATTTTAAACATGTCATCTGACCATCTATTGTATGGTTTGATATATGTACATTCCCGAATTAATTTGGTGAATAACTCTTTATTCATAATGATTTAGATATAAGTCCTTTTATAAGAATTGCTTAGAAACATACCTATAACCATGTAGAACCATTAGATTTTTCAAAACTCTCATGTCAGCAATAATTACGAAAATACCATTAACCTATACCCCTGAATTCTAGATCATATGGTTCCCACGATCTTTTTGATGTGAAATTTTATACCATGTCTATATATCATAAATTAACCATACATGTCAAATTTCAACCCTTAGATCATTGTAAATGTGACCCAATTGACAAATCAGCCCCTTAACCGCTGATTTTGGTGTCCATCGAGTGAAGAAATCTCGTGAGTAGTCATAGTAGGATATTTCTCTTCATATGAATGAATTAGATTGCTTATAATATAAACCAAGTGTGAAATATGAAGACTCCACTTTGGTAAGTTTTTTCTTAGGCGCGAAGTTATCCTTTCAAGGTCTATCAAGTCCTTATAAATCTCGATCTTCCGATTTAACTACTTCATTCCATCCATCGCAACTCAAATTTGGACCACACTATGATCTCATATGACTACAACATTATACAAAATTTAGACCCCGTTCTATGATCATGCGCCATTGAACGCTGAAGCCAGTTCCTTCCTTTTGATGCAAAAGGTGATATTTTATATATAAGCCTTTTCCACCATCGATTAACCACCAAATTTTGTCCAACTGTTTGCCTATCCTAACAACACATTTCTCCAAAAATTGGGCCCTGATCATTAAGTGTGGACCATTAATTGAGATCAAGTTCGTTTTGGCACCCGTTAGGAGAATTTTCAAGATTGGCTAATCTAAATTTCGGATCACCAAGAAAATTATATACTCTGACTCTATTCGACGACCCTAACATAATGGACGAATTAGATTTAAATAAAGATCATCATAAAAAGAAAAATAGAAGAAACTCAATTCAAGTGTGATGTGAAACACGCCACTCTCATACACCCACTCCCGGGGGCATGCGTTCCCCTCTCCATTCATACGCCCACCTCTCAAATGTCCAAGGAGAGAAAGAGAAAGAGAAAAAAAGAGAGAGAGAGAGAGAGAGAGAGAGAGAAGCCTAGACGTCCATCATCCGCTTCCTTCTCCAAACATCTTGTATCTCCCTCTTACTCAAGCGATGTCGTGATTCATGTATAAGCTTTCCTACATGAATATCTACCTAGGGTTTAGATCTAAGGTTAAGGTGAGGGATTCCTTTAAGCTTATATTAACTTGAATTGGTTTGATTTATTTTATTCCCTCACATCCTTTGAATCCTCCTTGCAAATATTTAATTTACCACCATCAATTATTTATCCTTTAAGGATAATGGTTAAGGTGTGATGTTAATTATGCATGATCTTTTCAAATTTATGTCAGGAATTTCTTTAAGCTTGCATTAATTTAAGATAATATGAATTATCTTGCCTTTTACATGCTTTCATGATATTATGATTCTCTCCCTGCAGTTGTTAATTTACTACCAACAATTATTTATTCTTAGGAATTATGGTTTGATGCTAATTATGAGTGATCTTCTTTTTTTTATGGGGCGATGGAAACAAACCTTGCCCTTGCCCTTACCAATTTTATTAAGTTAGGCTTACTACTCTCCTCTTTGTTGAGTTATCCATTGCCACTCTCTTCTTTATTGAGTTGGTCATTGTCACTCTCCTCTTTATTGAGTTGGTCATTGCCACTCTCCTACCTGTTGAGTTAGCCATTGCTGTAATTTCCTCCTTATTTTATTAGCCGTGTGTTATTTAACTTTATGGCTTGGGCATGTGCCTTGGAATTTCAAAGCTCCCATGACTTGAATTATTCTTCTATAAATGCAAGTGATGTGTTAGAGGTATCACAACTAGTGATTCAAATATCCATCGTAGACGTAATGCGTTATGGGTAGCAGCCCTATTGGTCAGCACATAATTCCATGGGTTAGTTAACGTGGTGCACAATCGACGTAAGTAAATCGTCATACGCGTTACATCACTTCTCAGGATTAGATGTCGCAAATAGTCGCTTCATGAACACATCGTGTTACGTAAATCTTTCAACCGCGTTGTTGTGTCACCTTGAGATGTTTTCATAAATCCACGTTAACATTGGACACACTAGTTAATATCCATAGTTATGGGATGCGGGTCGAGTCGAGTTTTCTATAAATTATATTCCGCATTGTGATAATCATTATGTATGATGAGCCGCACCCACTTTGCTAGGCATGCATCTTATATAGGTTGTTTGTGCATGCTGATACCCCTCGTAGTAGTGGAGTACGTGACGTATCAGAACTCTTACATTACTTTTATGAATCTCTTGAATTAATGTTAATCTTAAAGGATAACCATCACTATGAATACGGCGTTGACCCTCTCCAACCGTACAGATGATGCAGGTGACATACAGATTAAAGACTTAGAGGATCATCTTCCTATGAAAGATTATACCGAAAGAATAAGAAAATAGTTTTATGAATTAGTTTTATGCTTCCGCTGCAAACTCGATAAATGTAATCATCTCCCATTGAGAAGGCATTTGATTATTTACTAAATTCTTTAACTCTGATGAAATAATCAATACAATCAATTTTATTCTCATGAATGTATTTGGATGTGATCTAAGTGATAATAATAATAATAATAATAATAATGTGCAATTTTTAAAGCATCCAATTTATACATTATTAACACTCAGTTTTTTCGGGCACGAGGATAAACTCTAGCTGTGAAAACGGGATATTACATCGACACAACAAGCTAAGAAGATGAACTATCTACATTAAGTCCCTACTCATGGCTTGGTGGTAGACTCACAAGAGTTTCAACACTAAAGTCATGGGTTCAAGTACCCATTGTGGTGTGTGTGGGTGTGTGTAAAAAAAAAAAAACGTAAAGCTCATTAGGTTCATGACCACCATGAATTGTCTACTAGGTCTGCAGATCCTAAACCACACAATAAGATGAGAAAAATATAATAAAACAATATAACGGCTTAGCGAAGGTACTAATTGAAAGAAAATTAATAGAAAACGATGGAACACAAAGAACATAGGACAACTCAAAAGAAGTGTTAAGTGTTGGATATTTGGTTGAATTAAATAGACTTTAAAATCGAGAACCAAAAAAGAAAATAAAAATTTTGAGAAAGAAGAACTTATTGTATTGAGTCGAGGCGTGACTGAGTCACTCGGCTTGAAATCGAATTTGCTCCCCTTGGACAGCGTCCCAAGTGCAACAGGTTTCCAGAGCAATCGACCTCCAGGATACAACGACTATGACCCGGTCCCAGCGGTGCACTCACTGTACACGGGCTCGAACCACTTGCAGTTTAATCCGAAAGTGCTGAGTTGACTCAGCGATGAACTCAGTAATAAAATGCTTAAAAATCCGTATCAGAGAGAGTTTTATAAGATAGAGTATTTTCATATTTTAGAAACTGGAATCGGAAGTCTTTATATAGACTCCGAAGTGGTGTATAAACACCCTTTACAAAAGGTTGGGCCGTTGGGTTTAAACCCAACAGATGCGACCAACCGGAAGGGATGCATCTCTCTGGTTTAAAACGAAAAGGCGCAAGTGCGAGTATACTCTCGCAAATAAAGTCCCGCGAGTACCCATACACACACACCCACCCGAGTACACTCACACCGCACCCGCACCCGCACCCGCACCCACGCCCACGCCCACGCCCAGCCCAGCCCGTCCCGTCCCGTCCCGTCGCGTCGCCCACGCGCACGAGCACACGCACATGGACACGGACACGGACTCGGCTCGGCTCTGCACGGCACGGCTCGGCTCGGCTCGGCGCGCGCGGCGCGCGTGTGTGGTCAATGGCATAGATTAGAGCTATTGGCATAGCCCCCCCCCCACAGGACCAAATTCACATGCCCCCTGAAAGGGGCACAAGCCCTAGGCAAAAAAACTATCTTATATACAAGATAGTATACTTTGTCAAATCCGATGTGAGACAAAACCCACAACACAAAAGTACCACAACTTTCAAATGTGGAGGGAAATCACCGAAAATTTGAAAATTCAAATTTTAATAATATTTTAAAACAAAATATAACAATCCCCCACATGTTTTAAAATTAAAACTCTTTCGGATTAAAGCGTAATAGTTGTGCAATGGTGTCGGTGTCACCATAGACTTGAACCGACATTAGAGTATGCAAGACAGGTCTACAGGAATCAGGTGACACCATAGTCTTGAACCTGAATCCTTTTAATGTAGATCGCAAGTACATGCCACTCACACAACTCTTCCTCTGCAAGTGATTCTGCGGTTCGGTGCGTTTCGGACATACACCATTACCTAGATTTCATGAGTGCTCTAGAGAATTCGCCTAGATTCTCATAGGAAGCGGCCTCCACCTCCACACCCATATAGGTGAATTCCATCAAGTGTATGCAGCAACTGTATACACCACCAAATATATGGCTATGGATTCATTAAGAGTTCTAACAACTCATCCTTCTGCGTTGCTGCTCGCACTGTACACCATAGAAGAGGCTCATACAACTCAGTGCAATCGTCTACCTCGTGTCTTGTTGTTTACCCATTGAACTTATCTCATGGGATCTCCACTTGTATAAGTTAGGTTACCGACACTGGCAGCTCATATATTAGGCTCAGCCCCATTCCCTTCGATGTATCATTGACTAACCTTTTAGATAGTCCTTTAGTCAGAGGATCTGCTAGATTCTTTTCTGACCTCACAAAGTCAATAGATATGACTCCATCACGCAACATATGCTTCACTATGTTGTGTCTGAGTCTAATATGTCTGCTCTTTCCATTATATATTTTACTCTTTGCTTTTGCTATAGTTGCTTGACAGTCACAATGAATAGACACGGCCGATACAGGCTTTGGCCACAATGGTATATCAGCTAATAGATTTCTAAGCCACTCGGCTTCTGATCCAGCCTTTTCTAAGGCAATAAACTCGGATTCCATAGTTGACCGAGCGATACATGTTTGCTTGGTAGACTTCCAAGAGATTGCTCCTCCACCTAAAGTGAAGACATATCCACTTGTAGATTTTGTCTCATCTGAATCACTGATCCAGTTAGCATCACTATATCCTTCTAATACAGCAGGATAACCATTATAATGTAAACCATAGGCCATACTGCCTTTTAGGTATTTCAAAATCCTAGACAAGGCATTCCAATGCTCTTTTCCAGGGTTATGTGTATATCTACTTAGCCTTCCTACTGCAAAAGCTATGTCTGGTCTAGTGCAGTTTGTTAGATACATGAGGCTACCAATTATTCTGGAATACTCCAATTGAGACACACTATTTTCTTTATTCTTCATGAGAGTCACACTATAATCATAAGGAGTACTAACAGGTAAACAGTCAAAATGGTTAAAGTTTCTCAATATTTTCTCAATGTAATGAGATTGTGATAATATAATCACACCATTTTTCCTGGTTACTTCAATACCCAAGATTACACTAGCTTCTCCTAAGTCTTTCATGTCAAACTTAGATGACAAGAATTTCTTAGTTGCATTAACTAATTTAATATTAGTTCCAAAAATAAGCATGTCATCAACATAAAGGCATATAATAACATAATCATTTTCAAAACTTTTACTATATACACATCTATCTACATCATTTATATGATAACCATTTGATTTTAAAACACCATCAAATTTTTCATGCCATTGTTTAGGAGCTTGTTTTAAACCATATAGTGATTTAATTAGTCTACATACTTTATTTTCATTACCTGATATCTTATAACCCTCAGGTTGCTCCATATATATTTCTTCTTCTAAGTCTCCATTTAGGAAAGCTGTCTTAACATCCATCTGGTGTACTACCAGTTTGTATATGGAGGCTATCGCTATTAAGACTCTGATTGATGTAATTCTAGTTACAGGGGAGTATGTATCAAAGTAATCTATTCCTTCCTTTTGTTTAAATCCTTTCGCTACCAACCTAGCCTTAAACTTATCAATAGTTCCATCTGGTTTTAGTTTCTTTCTAAACATCCATTTACAACCTATTGGTTTGTTTCCAGGTGGTAGTTCTACAAGTTCCCAAGTGTTATTAGATATTATAGATTCTAATTCATCATTTATTGCTTCCTTCCAAAAGGTTGCATCTGAAAAGTTAATAGCTTCTGTATAGGTTATAGGATCATCTTCTACTAAGAAGGTGAAGAAACTATCTCCTAGGTTAGTTTCTCTTCTAACCCTAGTACTTTTTCTTGGTTGTATATCTTCTACTACCTTCTCGCAAGCACTTTTACTAGTAGACGCGATATCTGATTCATTAACTTTCTCTATTCCTATAGATTTAGATTTCATAGGGAATACTGTAAGTGCTATGGTCTCATGCTCCTTTGGTTGTCAAATTTTGATGTGTCAAAACTTCTATCTGTGTCTTGTGCTTGTATGATGATTTATATGAATTCAAGACACTGCATAAACACTTCAAGAAGCTACAAGTTGAAGTTTCAAGAAGCTACATTATTGAAGTTCAAGAAGCTACAAGTTGAAGTTTTCAAGAAGCTACAATGTTGAAGTTCAAGTCTTAAGAAACAACTCAAGAAATGACTTCAAGACTAATAAGCAACGCATGAAGTAGTTTTTATGCTGATGAAGATCTCAAGTTTAAAGCTACAACAAGTTCAAGATCTCAAGCCTGATATGGTTCAAAATATCTACATTCGTTGAATGGTTGAAGTTCAATGTCCATACGACATGGTTCAGGTTTGAATGACCTTAGGTTGACCCTTTAAGTAGGTCACTTTGGATACATAAATCAAATATTTATTTTACATAAGTTTGGTCTATTCTAAGACCAGTCCTAGCTCTTGTTCGACCAGTCCTAGCATTGGTTCGACTAGTCCAAGAAATTCCACGACCAGTCCTAAGTTGTTGAAGATTTTTCAGAATTTTTTGGTACACCCACGACCAGTCCTGGAGGTCCTTCGACCGGTCGTAGGTGTGGCTTCGACTCGTCCACGACCAGTCGTAGAGCTACGACTCAAAGTCCAGCAACGAAATCTCTGGTCTTACGACCAGTCGTAGATATCCACGACCAGTCGTAGGTGACCCACGACCAGTCGTAGGCTACTCACGACCAGTCGTGGAACGACTTTCAAAGATCGCGCTTAATTTTTCAAAAATCTGTTAGAGCTACGACCAGTCGAAGGTTTCTAAGACCAGTCGTAGGAGCGATTTTTGCTTCTATAAATTGAACACGAAATTCAGAGTTTTCACACTTCAACTCGATTCAATTCAAGAATTTTCAAGTGATCACTCTGAGATAAGTCTGTGTTTATTTTAAGCTACATTGTGCTTATTTAATATTCCTTTTTGCTAGCTTATTTAATTTGATTTTGTTTCTATATTCCAATCTTATTTGAAAAGAGGAATTATCTTATTCCTTCTTCTTGGAATCAAAATCAAATATAGCTACGCCCAACAAGTAAAATCTAAAATCAATTAGAATTTAGAACCTTATGAATGTGAGTATTGGAAATTGAACTTTGACATTCAATCATCTACTCCGATTGGTTCTACCGGGCTGCTACGAAAAGGAGAAATCCAGGTATTTTACAATTCTGTAAAATTTATTTACTTTTGGTTTTGTTTGAGGTTAAGCCAGAAAAATCTCATTGTATTGGTTTTGTTTGAGGTTGAACCAGAAAAAATCTCATTGTATTGGTTATCTGAGGAGTGCCAGGAAAACTCAGAAAAGAGGGGTTTTTGAATTGTGTAAGCCCAAGTGAAAAAGACACAATTGTAAAGGTTTTTGGTGAACCTGTGAAAACCTATTTCATAGTGAACGCTAATATCCCCTGTGTGAGGATATTAGGAGTGGAGTAGCTTTCTGTGTGGCTGTTGAAAGACAGTTGGTGTACACACAGGCGAACCACTATAACTCTTTGTCTTGTGGATTGAATGCTTGCTTAATTTTCATATCTTTTATCATTCGATTGTGTGGAATGTACAAGTGGATGTGAATGTTGTAACTATTTACATTTCAAGCAAGTGTGGGGATTGTTGTAATAATTTAGATCTATACTTCTGCATTTAATTTCAATTCCTTGCTATTTCATTTACTTATATTAAAATTGAGTCCTTGATCCAAAAGATGTTCTAGAAATAAGGTTGTCCTACCATAAGCCCTTGTTTATTATGGTGTAAGGTTGTCCTTAGAACTGAATTTGTATCAATCTCTCAATACTTATTTTTCAAGGTGATTTAAATTTAGCATAGTGAATTGATTCGTAACTGTAAGGATATTGGTTTACTTTATTTCCGCTGATTTTATTTTAAATTTGGCATAGTCCTATTCACCCCCCCCCCCCCTCTAGGACATATAGCTTGGCCTTTTCAAGTGGTATCAAAGCCTAATAGCTCATTTTTGTTGCTTTTTTTTTTATTTATTTCCTGAGCTAACGATCTAAGCTATATAAAAAGATGTCAAATTTTGATAGCCTTTCAGTTACTAGGCCTCCACCCTTTGATGGCTCCAACTATACCTATTGGAAAGCCAGAATGAGGATCTTCCTCAAATCAATGGATGAAAGTGTGTGGCAAGCCACAGTGACTGAATGGAAACCTCCTATCATGGAAGTAACTGGTGTTGATGGTTCAAAATCTATGAAAATTACACCGTATTACCAATGGACCACACTTCAGAAAAATGAGAGTAGTGCTAATGCTAAAGCACTAAATGCAATCACTTGCGCACTATCACCGGATGAGTTCAAAAGAATCATATCCTGTGATACTGCAAAGCAAGCCTGGGATATTTTAGAAATGACACACGAAGGTACATCAATTGTCAAGAAATCTAAAGTCCAACTCCTCACAACTAAATTTGAAGAAATTCATATGGAGGAAAATGAAATGTTTATGGACTTTTACACTAGATTGAATGACATTGTAAACTCAATGTGGGGTCTTGGCGATAAGATCCCAGAAAGTAAAGTGTGTGCAAAAATACTACGCTCTCTTCCTGAACGGTTCAATTCTAAGGTAACCGCAATCCAGGAACTTCGTGATACGGATAATATGAAGGTAGAAGAATTAGTTGGTTCTTTACAAACCTATGAATTAAGTTTTAAAGCTCCTAAAGGTAAATCTATTGCTTTGAAGTCATCTAAAAGTATTACTCAAGAAAATTCAGATTCAGAAAAGTCTGAAGATGATATGGCCCTTTTGGCGAAAAAGTTTTATAAGATTTTCAAAAGTAAGAAAAGATTTGACTTTCAAAAGGCAAATGAAAAGAAACGTTCTAAACCTAAGTCTAAAACTTGGAAATCATTGAAAGATAGTCAATGTTACAACTGTCAAGAATATGGGCATTTAGCAAACAAATGTCCTAAAAAGGACAGATCCAAAAGGAAGGGTATGTTGGCTACTTGGGATGAATCGTCTGATTCTGAAGCCTCTTCTGAATCAGAAAATTCAGAAACCGAGTCGGGCAGTGAACTTAAGGCCCTTATGACTCTAGCCAAGTTTACTTTTTCAGATCACGATGATTCAACAAGTGAAGAAAATTTGGATAGTGATCATGAAAATGATGAAGATCTTCAAGATGCTTACAATGCCTTATATAAGGAAAGTTGTAAAATTGCTGTCAAACTTAAACTTCAAAAAGAAAAGTTTTTTAAACTTAAAGAATGTTTTGAAACCTTGTTTTAGAAAAATCCCAAATTTCAGATTGTTTTGAAAAATCAAAGTGTGATCTGGAATTCAAAACCTCCCTGATTGAAAATTTGAAATCTGAAAATGAGAAACTTAAAAATGAAGTATCTTCTCTTCTGAGTTTGAAGGACACATGGATATATGCCCAAGGTGATCCAAAATTAGAAAAATTATTATCCGGATCAAGAAAATGTGGCGATCGATCCGGGTTGGGCTATGATAAAAACACATCTCCTAAACAGAAGAATACTCCTTCCAATTTTGTGAAAGGAGAGACTTCTAACTCAAAAGGAAAAGGTACTAGTCAAGTTTTTTCTAAAAATACAAAAACTTTTCAAAAACCCAAAAGCAGCTATATAAATCAGATTCGAAACCCACTAGCTGAAAAAATTGTTGATTTACTTAAGGAGCTATTAAAATCTAACTCAGTAGGTCACTCTTACAACTATAAACAAAAGAAGACCAATTATTCTCCTAAACCCAAAACAGTACTGAAATGGGTTCCTAAGGTTGCCTGTTTGGTTGCTCACACTGCTTTCAAAGCTACAAGCCATTCGAAATGGTACCTAGACAGTGGATGCTCCAGACATATGACAGGCGACAAAGCACTATTCACCGATCTTAAAGATATGACTGATGGGTCAGTCACATTTGGTGATGGTAGCAACTGCAAGATAATTGGCAAAGGTACGGTCCAACTCTATAACCTTCCCTTATTTAAAAATGTTTTATATGTTGAGGGTTTAAAACACAACCTGTTGAGCATATCTCAAATATGCGATAACAACCATAATGTTAAATTTTCTAATCAAGGTTGTGAAATTATAAATGAAAAGGGTTCTGTAATTTTAACTGGTCGCAGAACTTCTGAAAACTGCTATATAGTAAGCAATGGTAGCTCATCTAAACAAACGTGCTACATGGTCCATACCGATGAGACAGAATTATGGCATAAACGCCTTGGACATGTACACTACCGAAATTTATACAGATTGAGCAAAAGTGAACTAATTAGAGGTCTACCTAAGATGTAAAAAGTAGACAAGATTTGTGGTGAATGCCAGTATGGTAAACAAACTAGGAGCTCTCACAAAAAGGTGAACTCCAATACCACCACAAGACCACTCGAGCTTCTCCACATGGATCTTATAGGACCAACAAGAACGGAAAGTCGAGGTGGCAAAAAGTACATCTTAGTTATTGTAGATGATTATACAAGATACACTTGGGTTTCATTCTTGAGAGACAAATCAGAAACCCTTGATGAAGTGAAAAAGATTATAAAACGGATTCAAACTGAAAAATGTTCTCAAGTCAACAAATCCGTAGTGTTCATGGATCCGAATTCGAAAATAGCGGTTTTGAGAAATTCTGTAGCGATCAGGGAATATCGCATGAATTCTCTGCACCTAAAACTCCTCAACAAAATGGAATTGTCGAGAGGAAGAATAGAGTGCTTCAAGAAATGGGAAATGTTATGTTAAATAGCATGAAGCTCCCTAGGAATCTCTGGGCTGAAGCAGTGAATACAGCCTGCTACATTATTAACCGTGTTTATATTTGTAAATCTAATAATAAAACGGCTTATGAAATGTGGTTTGAGAAAAAGCCTTCTGTCAAATACTTTCGAGTTTTTGGCAGCAAGTGCTATATTTTGCGTGACCGTGAAAATTTGGGAAAGTTCGACACTAAAAGTGATGAAGGGATCTTTTTAGGATATTCTTTAAACAGTCGTGCATATCGTGTTCTGAACAACAGGACCGGTGTGATTCAAGAGTCAATAAATGTTGTGATTGACGATCTTTTGAATACACCTGTCCCTAGTTCAGATAATGATGAAGTGCTTATACTTGAAAAACAAGAAACTTCATCAAGTGAAACTAATTCTGAATTAAGGACTGTTAAAGATCATCCAACTTCTCAAATACTTGGAAACCCTCTCACTGGTGTGCGCACTCGTAGACAATTAGAGGACATATGTAACTACGTATGCTTTACATCCCAGATTGAACCGGTTAACGTAAAAGAAGCACTTTCGGATGAAAACTGGATTCTTGCGATGCAAGAAGAACTTAATCAGTTTGTCAGAAATGATGTCTGGTACCTTGTTCCTAGACCTAAAGATAAACATATTATTGGAACAAAATGGATTTTCAAAAACAAATCTAATGAACTTGGAAATATTATTCGAAATAAAGCAAGACTAGTTGTACAGGGGTATACACAAATTGAAGGTATTGACTATAATGAGACATTTGCCCCTGTAGCTCGTCTTGAATCAATCAGACTTTTTATCTCCATTGCTTGTTTTAGGAAGATTAAAATTTACCAAATGGATGTAAAGAGTGCCTTTCTGAATGGTGATTTACATGAAGAGGTATATGTTGAACAACCTACAGGGTTTGAAGATCCTAAATTTACTGATCATGTGTATCGTCTTAAGAAGGCTCTTTATGGTCTGAAACAAGCTCCCAGAGCATGGTACGAAAAACTGACTAAGTTTTTACTGAGTCATAATTTTCAGATGGGATGTGTTGATAAGACGCTCTTTGTTAAGAAACATAACGATGATATACTAATGGTTCAAATATATGTTGACGATATTATTTATGGATCAACCTGTACTAACATGACTGTTGAGTTTGCAGATTTGATGAAGTCTAAATTCGAAATGAGCATGGTTGGAGAATTAAACTATTTCCTAGGGTTGCAAGTAAGACAACAACCTGATGGAATTTTTATCTCTCAAACCAAATATGCTCTGAATTTAATTAAGAAATTTGGATTTGAGAAAGGTAAAAATTTTGATACTCCTATGAGTACAACTTTGAGACTCTCAAAAGACTCTACAGGTAATGATGTGGATCCTAAATTGTATCGTAGTTTGATTGGTAGTTTGCTTTATTTGACTGCTAGTAGACCAGATATCGCTTTGAGTGTTGGTATTTGTGCTCGTTATCAATCAAATCCTAAAGAATCTCACTTAACTGCTGTTAAGCGGATTATGCGATATGTCGCAAGTTCTACTAAACTGGGTCTCTGGTATCCACATGAGACTAATGTTCAATTAGCCGGGTACGCAGATGCTGACTGGGCTGGAAACATTGATGATAGGAAATCAACCAGTGGTGGTTGTTTCTATATTGGAAATTGTCTTGTTTCTTGGTTTAGCAAGAAGCAAAGTTCTATATCGCTATCAACAGCTGAGGCTGAATACATTGCTGCTGGAAATGCATGTACTCAACTTGTTTGGATGAAACGTATGTTAAGCGATTATGGAATTACTCAGGATTCTATGATTTTATTTTGTGATAATTCCAGTGCAATAAATATCTCTAAAAATCCAGTTCAGCATTCACGTACTAAGCATATTGACATTAGATTTCATTACATTCGTGAATTAGTGGAAGAAAAATTAATTTATTTGGATTACATTCCAACCGAGACTCAACTTGCGGACATTTTCACTAAACCGCTCGACAAAAGTAGGTTTAATAAATTAAAGTTTGATCTCGGTATGTGCAATTTAAATTGAATTTGCATGATTTGGTGTATCATAATGTACATAACTTTGATGTTTTATTTGCTTGAATTTGAAAATTATTTTGAAAAAAAAATTGCAAATTTTAAGTCGTACTCGACCAGTCGTGAGTGTACACGACCGGTCGTGATACGACCGGTCGAACACTTACACGACCGGTCGTGAAACTCGGGATTTCACTTTAATTTGGGGATTTACCTCTTCTTCTTCATTTCTTTTTACTCTCCAACGGTTCTAGCTACGACCGGTCGAACCCACCTTCATGGTACTTCAAGGTTAGTGGTTCTTTTGCAATTTTCTTGTAGATTCTTGCTATTGGTGTTTCAAATCTCATTCTTGTAGAATCTATTTGGTCGTTCATTGCTAGTTTGGGGTTTTATCTTGAAAAATCTGTTCTAACAAAACCCCATTTCTTCTATCTTGCATCTTTTTGTTTCCTTGAAATCCTCCTTTGAAAATGGATGCTAGAGGTAAAAAGAAAACTACTCGAGGTCCCTCTTCATCTAGATCAGCTTCTATTGCACAACGTCATCTTCGCTCTCCCGAAAATGATCCTTCTAATGCTCGGGATTTGCGTATGCGCAATGTTATTGTTGAGCGTCCTGTTAATGCTAATCACATTGCTTCATTTGGTATCCCTCCTCTGTTGGAATCTGTGGGATGGGATAACATCTTGCATTGGGGTGGAGCTGCATACCAGTCCATTGCCCAATCCATGTTTGCATGTATCTGTGATTTTTCTCTTGAGAATTTAACTTTTAAAGTTGATACTCAAGAAGGATTGTTTTTAGTGGATCGACATTTGATTGCTGACATTATGGAAATACCTGTCAATGATGAGAGCATTCCAATTCATATTTTACATGACAGCCTCTCAGAATCTGAACGAAAAATGCTTACTAGAGATTTATGTAATTTGGATGTTCACTGGACTCATAAAGGTCATGCACTTCCCTCAAGGTATTTGTTACCCAGACACAGAGTACTTCATAGGATTTTCATCTCAAATCTTTATCCACGTTCTGGTAATAAAACCGAACTCACTGCTTTCATGGTTCGTGTTTTGCATTCTGTCATCTCTGGTGCAAAAATATGTCTACCTTCTTTAATTTGTCATTCCATTATTTGTCTCGTCACCATCCAGGACATAGTGATATACCCTTTGGTTATTTATTGACTATGCTGGCAAATCATATGCTCGTGGCTATGCCTACTAGAGAAAAACCCATCCATCATCTCCCTTTTAATAATGCCAATATTAACAAGATGAATTTAGAATTGGCTGATGGCCAAGTGGATGCTGGTAGCAGTGGTGCTGAAGCAGGAAATGCAGATCAAGCTGGTGATCTTCCTGAAGACGTGAATATGAATGATTTATTTGAAGAACTTGAGTCAGACTCGGCTGATGATCCTGATTTTCAGCCTTCTGATTTTGATGAGAGATTGAATTCCCTTCAAGAGCAGGTGGCTCAAATTCGTGTTACCCAAGACACGCAATTTTCTTATTTACGCAAATATATGAGGCGGATTGCTAGGGGTTTACACAAAATTGATCCATCTAATCCTGCTCCCTCTTCTGGTTCTGACTGAATTTTTGATGGGTCTGTAATATTTTTTTTTTAAGTCTGAACTTTACATGCTTACTGACTTTTTGAATTATGCATTATGCTCTCTTGAATCAACTCCTATTTTCATTATCTTTATTGCTTTTCTTCCTTTGTCATTTTGTGTCAAAAAGGTGGAGAAGTTTTGGGAGCCTTTGGCTTTATTTAATTTTAATGATTATGATGTGCATCTATTACTCAGGGGGAGTTAAGCTTCTCAGGGGTAGTTATGGGAGAATGATGCTAGTTATTACTTATCATATCTATATAACTGTGCATGCTTCTCTATTGTTGAACCTGTTGTGTGTACTTCTCTTATTTCAATTGGAAGTATTATTATTTGGGTGTTTTGTCACAAATTTGACAAAGGGGGAGATTGTAAGTGCTATGGTCTCATGCTCCTTTGGTTGTCAAATTTTGATGTGTCAAAACTTCTATCTGTGTCCTGTGCTTGTATGATGATTTATATGAATTCAAGACACTGCATAAACACTTCAAGAAGCTACAAGTTGAAGTTTCAAGAAGCTACATTATTGAAGTTCAAGAAGCTACAAGTTGAAGTTTTCAAGAAGCTACAATGTTGAAGTTCAAGTCTTAAGAAACAACTCAAGAAATGACTTCAAGACTAATAAGCAACGCATGAAGTAGTTTTTATGCTGATGAAGATCTCAAGTTTAAAGCTACAACAAGTTCAAGATCTCAAGCCTGATATGGTTCAAAATATCTACATTCGTTGAATGGTTGAAGTTCAATGTCCATACGACATGGTTCAGGTTTGAATGACCTTAGGTTGACCCTTTAAGTAGGTCACTTTGGATACATAAATCAAATATTTATTTTACATAAGTTTGGTCTATTCTAAGACCAGTCCTAGCTCTTGTTCGACCAGTCCTAGCATTGGTTCGACTAGTCCAAGAAATTCCACGACCAGTCCTAAGTTGTTGAAGATTTTTCAGAATTTTTTGGTACACCCACGACCAGTCCTGGAGGTCCTTCGACCGGTCGTAGGTGTGGCTTCGACTCGTCCACGACCAGTCGTAGAGCTACGACTCAAAGTCCAGCAACGAAATCTCTGGTCTTACGACCAGTCGTAGATATCCACGACCAGTCGTAGGTGACCCACGACCAGTCGTAGGCTACTCACGACCAGTCGTGGAACGACTTTCAAAGATCGCGCTTAATTTTTCAAAAATCTGTTAGAGCTACGACCAGTCGAAGGTTTCTAAGACCAGTCGTAGGAGCGATTTTTGCTTCTATAAATTGAACACGAAATTCAGAGTTTTCACACTTCAACTCGATTCAATTCAAGAATTTTCAAGTGATCACTCTGAGATAAGTCTGTGTTTATTTTAAGCTACATTGTGCTTATTTAATATTCCTTTTTTGCTAGCTTATTTAATTTAATTTTGTTTCTATATTCCAATCTTATTTGAAAAGAGGAATTATCTTATTCCTTCTTCTTGGAATCAAAATCAAATATAGCTACGCCCAACAAGTAAAATCTAAAATCAATTAGAATTTAGAACCTTATGAATGTGAGTATTGGAAATTGAACTTTGACATTCAATCATCTACTCCGATTGGTTCTACCGGGCTGTTACGAAAAGGAGAAATCCAGGTATTTTACAATTCTGTAAAATTTATTTACTTTTGGTTTTGTTTGAGGTTAAGCCAGAAAAATCTCATTGTATTGGTTTTGTTTGAGGTTGAACCAGAAAAAATCTCATTGTATTGGTTATCTGAGGAGTGCCAGGAAAACTCAGAAAAGAGGGGTTTTTGAATTATGTAAGCCCAAGTGAAAAAGACATAATTGTAAAGGTTTTTGGTGAACCTGTGAAAACCTATTTCATAGTGAACGCTAATATCCCCTGTGTGAGGATATTAGGAGTGGAGTAGCTTTCTGTGTGGCTGTTGAAAGACAGTTGGTGTACACACAGGCGAACCACTATAACTCTTTGTCTTGTGGATTGAATGCTTGCTTAATTTTCATATCTTTTATCATTCGATTGTGTGGAATGTACAAGTGGATGTGAATGTTGTAACTATTTACATTTCAAGCAAGTGTGGGGATTGTTGTAATAATTTAGATCTATACTTCTGCATTTAATTTCAATTCCTTGCTATTTCATTTACTTATATTAAAATTGAGTCATTGATCCAAAAGATGTTCTAGAAATAAGGTTGTCCTACCATAAGCCCTTGTTTATTATGGTGTAAGGTTGTCCTTAGAACTGAATTTGTATCAATCTCTCAATACTTATTTTTCAAGGTGATTTAAATTTAGCATAGTGAATTGATTCGTAACTATAAGGATATTGGTTTACTTTATTTCCGCTGATTTTATTTTAAATTTGGCATAGTCCTATTCACCCCCCTCCTAGGACATATAGCTTGGCCTTTTCAAATACGTTCTCAAAGAACTCTGCATCCCTAGCTTCTATAATTGTATTAGGATCTAGAATATTATCCTTAGTTTTTAAAACTAGAAACCTGTAGGCCGCACTGTTTTGTGCGTATCCTATAAATACACAGTCGGTCGTTTTAGGTCCTAACTTTCTTTTCTTAGTTTCAGGTAATCCTACTTTAGCAAGACACCCCCACACTTTAATATATTTAAAACTAGGAACATGATTCTTCCAAAGTTCATAAGGTGTTTGTTCAGAAGATTTAGATGGAATCCTATTTAGGATATAACAAGCAGACAAAATTGTTTCTCCCCACATATTTGGGTAAGCCTGAACTGTTTAACATAGCATTCATCATCTCTTTTAGAGTTCTATTCTTACATTCTGCTATTCCATTCTGTTCTGGTGTATAAGGAGCCGTAGTTTCGTGAACTATTCCACTCTTTTCACATAATTCTCTAAATTGAAAAGATTCATATTCTCCTCCTCTATCTGTTCTAAGTCTTTTAATTTTTATATTTAATTGATTTTCAACTTCAATTTTGTATTTAGAAAAAGCATCTAAAGCTTCATCTTTGTTCCTTAACAGATAGACTCTAGTGAACCTAGAGTAGTCATCTACAAACGTTATGTAATATCTTTTTCCACCTCTAGACATGTGATTTCTATCTAATATAACAGATGACCTTTCTATTCGTTTAAAGGGTTTTCTAATGAATTTTGATTCTACACATGTTTCACATTTTTCGAATTCTTCATTAGATATATTAGGTAATAAACCTAATCTTTTCATTTTCTTCAAAGATACTTATTCACATGACCTAATCTACTATGCCATAGATAAAAAGGTTCAACGATATAAACAGAACTAGATGCCTTCTTATTATTATCATTTGATATATTTACAATGAATAAACCATCACTACAGTATCCTTTACCAACAAAAGTTCCATTCTTGGTCATTACAAGTTTATCTGAATCAAATACTAACTTAACACCAGCCTTATTGAGGAGTGAACCAGAGACCAAGTTCCGTCTAATGTCGGGCACATGTAGGACATCATTCAACATCAGAGTCTTTCCAGAAGTGAGTTTCAGAAGTACTTTCCCTTTCCCTACAACTGGAGACGTTCTAGCATTACCCATGAACACCTGTTCATCATCTCCTGATACTTGGTAGGAGGTAAACATTCTACGATCCTTGCACACGTGCCTAGTTGCACCAGTGTCTAGCACCCACTCCAAGTTGTTTATAAGGAAGACTTCTGACACCACAGCCACTACCATGTCAGACTCATTGCCTGTTTCTGTAAGATTAGCCTGCGGCTTATCTTTGTTTTTCTTAAGCCTGCAGGTTTTAACATGATGCCCAGGCTTTCCACAGTTGTAGCAGTTTCCCTTTTTCTTTAATTGACCGTTTGCATTCTTCTTTTTTAGCCTGCATTCATTTGCGTAATGTCCAGGTTTGCCACAGTTATGACAGTTGCCCTTTTTCTTATTATTTGCCTGACTTGACTCCACAAGATTCGCCTTTGAATCTATCTCATTTCCATTTTCTTTTTGGTCCCTAATTCTATTGGCCTCCTCTATTCGTATATGTACGATAGTGGTTTCCAAAGAAACGCCATTCTTTTTATGTTTCATTCTATTCTTATATTCTTTCCAGGAGGGCGGTAATTTTTCTATTAGCGCTCTTGACAGAAACACTTCATCCAACTTAATTCCTTCTGTCGATAGTTCGTGAACTAGACTTTGAAAATCATGAATTTGATTTGTGACAGGTTTATCGTCTGTCATTTCATAATGAAGAAAATTAGCGATTGCATGTTTCTTAGCGCCTGCATCTTCCAATATGTATTTCTTTTCTAAAGCAGTCCATATGTCTTTAGCAGACACGTAAGAAGCATACACATCATATAGATCGTTGGATAAAGAGTTTAGAATATAGTTTTTACAATTATTTTCATCTGTTACTTCAGTTTTATTTGCTGGATCTATAGTAAATGATTCAGATAATATGTATGAAACTTTCAGAGTGGTCAGAGCGAACTTCAGTTTTTGTTTCCACCGTTTAAAGCATTGTCCAGTGAACGGTTCGATTTTGGCTAACTCAGCAGAAGTATTTACAGTTACTGTAGCCATAGTCTATATAATTCAACAATTCGATTTCAAGATTGTTGGATATTTGGTTGAATTAAATAGACTTTAAAATCGAGAACCAAAAAAGAAAATAAAAATTTTGAGAAAGAAGAACTTATTGTATTGAGTTGAGGCGTGACTAAGTCACTCGGCTTGAAATCGAATTTACTCCCCTTGGACAGCGTCCCAAGTGCAACAGGTTTCCAAAGCAATCGACCTCCAGGATACAACGACTATGACCCGGTCCCAGCGGTGCACTCACTGTACACGGGCTCGAACCACTTGCAGTTTAATCCGAAAGTGCTGAGTTGACTCAGCGATGAACTCAGTAATAAAATGCTTAAAAATCCGTATCAGAGAGAGTTTTATAAGATAGAGTATTTTCATATTTTAGAAACTGGAATCGGAAGTCTTTATATAGACTCCGAAGTGGTGTATAAACACCCTTTACAAAAGGTTGGGTCCGTTGGGTTTAAACCCAACAGATGCGACCAACCGGAAGGGATGCATCTCTCTAGTTTAAAACGAAAAGGCGCAAGTGCGAGTATACTCTCGCAAATAAAGTCCCGCGAGTACCCATACACACACACCCACGCGAGTACACTCACACCGCACCCGCGCCCACGCCCAGCCCAGCCCGTCCCGTCGCGTCGCGCACGCGCACACGGACTCGGCTCGGCGCGCGCGCGCGCGTGTGTGGTCAATGGCATAGATTAGAGCTATTGGCATAGCCCCCCCACAGGACCAAATTCACATGCCCCCTGGAAGGGGCACAAGCCCTAGGCAAAAAAACTATCTTATATACAAGATAGTATACTTTGTCAAATCCGATGTGGGACAAAACCCACAACACAAAAGTACCACAACTTTCAAATGTGGAGGGAAATCACCAAAAATTTGAAAATTCAAATTTTAATAATATTTTAAAACAAAATATAACATTAAGTTGATAGGATCCTCTTCCAACAACTCTAGAATAAGACCCGCCAGCTAAGTTAACACGATGCGAGAAATGAGAATACAAAAGAAAGTTACCTCCTGACTTGTAATTTGATCAATGGAACATGAGATCATGACGTATGAGAGTGAGACGCATGCCTAGACACATGGTTAGCAGATATACCTAATTAGTCACCTGATGTATACCAGTAGAATATGTAAACGAATGAAGATCAGCAATACATAGCGAATTTCAAAAACTGCATTGGGCTGAGCTATACCATACTCCTCTAACAACGATAGCGCTATGAGCACCACTTTTAGGCTTGGGTCAGTGACAAATGAGAAAGTAAGTCAGAAATGAAGTCCCAAGTATGTCAAGGACAGACCACACAGTGAGCACACACTAATTTATCAAGATCAAAATTTCATAGGGCCACATGATTTGTCTTCTCATATGAGCACTTTTCGCTAGACCGCCGGTATAATTAGGTTTGCAGCCATCTAAAAATGCAGAACATTCAGGAACGAAATTGGACGAAGACATCATGGATATACACCAATCGACTTCACTGCTAACATTGTCAATGGCTCACAATTCAGAATCTGTACTCTTTGGGGCTCAAAATTAGAATGAAGGTTCAAAGGAACTTGAATATAGAGTTTTTTTTGTACCATTTACAAAAGTTCTCAAGAATCATGACTGATGGCATATAATGGTCAAGTTCCTTCTCTAACAATAGCGGCCACTACTATTGTGGCATGCGAAGATGGCGATTGCTGTTGATGTTGTGGCATGTAGTGTTAGTGAGTGATGCTACAAGATGGGTTTTGGTTCCAATTGTGGTGGTGGCAGTGGAGAAAGGAAGGAAGAAGAAGAAGAAGAGATTATAATTAGGGTTAGGTTTAGAGATCTAATACCATGTTATTCGTAGAAATGTTGGACTTAGAGAGTAATTTCCTTGTAATCCTAATACAAGATTAGGAAAAAGTGTCATAATCTGTAGGACTGCCCAACAACTCAAGCACAGAACTAAATCTATACAAATAAAACTCAAAAGCCCACTAATAAATAAGTCCTAATGTATTCTAGCACGCGTCTCAATTGGATCCCTAGGTTCCTAATTTGAGTGTTATTCTCTGTTTTGATGTAGGTTCGTTATTAAAATTTTGAGATCTACATTTGAGTCCAATCCGCTCATTCAATGGTCCTTGATAATCCCATTTGGGCTCATCAAATAGGTTCATAAACACCAGTAGAAAATAAGAAACTGGTCCAGAACCAAAAGCCAATCTGGTCCCACTTGCATGGGAAAACGAAGTTTGATGTGAGATAGTGGAAAGTCAGAACTAAAGCAAGTACTTTCAAAGGTCCAGGCATCATAAATGAAAGGCACAACCCAGCCAAGCTAAGCCTCAACAAAAAAGACATCGGACCCAAGTCCAGGCCTAATCCGATTGTTTTCTGGTCTCAAGGGCCTGTTTCAAAAGGGGATTTCGCAAATTCCTTTTTCGTTTGTCTACATTTCCATGGACTGGCGTATTGATTCTATGTACGTAGGCTAGCTATTTACAGTCCATTTCAATGAGTGGGGACCAGACAGGTTTGAAAAGGTGCATTCAAACATAAAGGGGAAATGGTGTTTGGCTCAAACCTGGCATTGAGCTGTCGAAGGGATTCTAGGATCATCAGTTTCAGCTAAGGCACATGCATGCGGTGGCCTAACGAACATCTTTGATCATCCTAGATGATTCACGTGATTTTCCATTTTATTCCTCACCTCTCCTTATTTGAGGAGGCCTCAAATAAGGAGAGGTGAGGAATAAAATGGAAAATCACGTGAATTTGTATACACATACATGTCTGTGGATGCATGCTTGGATGCCCATGCAAGACTCATGCCTCAGTTGCAGACTCTTAAAAGTTTTAAAAGGTTATGTGTTCCAATACCCAATGTGGTGTGAGTGTGTCTAAAAATAAAGCATTTGAAGCAGTTACGAGTATGTAACCCTATTAATTAAAGATAGGATGCTAACCATAGGTCTTGTGTTGGGTCAACATGGCGTGTATCTTTCATCATACCCAAGGAAGAAGTGAAAAATACATAAATCAGCTCAATCCAAAACTCAGGTAAACCACACCATGTGAATTTAAAGGTTTTAGGAGCAATTTTACATTATTTCATTGATGTACATTTCAAATAAGGATTCAAACTTGATGGACGGAGTAGATGTACATATAACATGGTGGGCCCCACCGATCTTGGATTGCCTTTGCTGCTGAAATATGTGTGGGACAATTCCAGTGCAGATCCATCAAATGCACTGCTGGATTGGCAGACGCAGACACTGGGAATGGATGCAAGTTTCCTGTGACAGATGGTATGGTATTAATGCAACATAAAGCCCTGTGGGGTCCACTGTGATGTCCGTATAAAATTCACTCTATCCATTGATCTAAAAATAAATCAGGTAAAATACCCAAGTAGGGCGCATCACGTGAGGATGCAGACACCACCCACGATTGAAACTTTCCCGAGCATTAGCATAACGTTTATATGCCATGCACCCATGCGTAAGGTGATTCCCACTTTAAAGGGAAAACACAAATATCAATCTCATCCAAAACTTCTATAGCCTTCAAATAAATTTCAACGGTGGCTATGTTCATTTTTCTTCGTAACATGAGCTGCTGACACTGATGGACGGAGTAGATTGCATAAGGATAACACAGTGGGACCCACAGGGCTTTTTGTGAGGACGTGGATTGCTTATTGACGCTTGTTGGCAGGGGCGGCTCAAAGGGATAGGCAGGTGAGGCAATTGCCTAAGGCCCCATAATTATGAACGCCCTATATTATACTAAAATTAAAATTTCTTAATTATGAAGGTCCTATATTATAGCAAAATTAAAATTAAGAAGAAAAAAAAAGTCAAACTTTTGAAATAAAATTTATTGAAAGGCCTACAAAATAGAAACACCTAAAAATTAGTTTACAAATTTGAAATTGAAAATAAAACAAATCTTAAAAACTAGCAATATCAATAATAACAGTCTAACTTTATCATCTCTTTTCAAAATAATAGCATCATTCTCAATAAATTCTTTTCCTAAAACCTAGGACCACAACTACCTACTTTATTGCTAATTAAGTTCTTAAAAAATTAAATTCTAACGTCATTTTTCTAAATTAAATTCTAACTTCATTTTTCTAACTGTTTGAATTTATTTTCGGAATTAAAAGTTTTAAAAGAAGTTGCAAAAATAGAAATTAATACTCCAATTAAAATACTTAATCTAATAAAAGAACTAGATTGTTTTCCAAATTGTTTTATTGCATATAGAATACTATTTACCATACCTATTACAGTTGCATATGCAAAAAGAAGTTTTTCAAAACTAAATATTATAAAAAAAAAATTATTTACGAACAATTATGTCTCAAGATAAATTAAACGGTTTAGCAATTTTATCTATCGAAACTAATTTATTGGGTAAACTTGAATACAAAAGTTTAATTAGTAATTTTGCATCTAGAAATGCAAGAAGTAAATTTATGGTTTAATTTTGAATTTATTATTATTTTTTATTATTTTTAAAACTAAAAAGCCTTATTTTTATGACTTGCCTAAGGCCCCCAAAAATGTTGAGCCGCCCCTGCTTGTTGGTAAACAATATCTATTAGACGACAGTAATTTGTGCGGTCCAACTTGATGTAGGTGTCTTATCCATGCCATCCATCCATTTTTACATATCATTTTAGGGCATGATAAAAAAAAATAAAAAATAAAAAAATGAGACAGATGAAAATCTCACGGGAGCCACACCATAGACACCATGGTGATTGAAAGCTCACCATTAAAAACTACTTGGGGGCAACGAAAAGTTTTGGATGAAGCTGATATATGTCTTTTTGCTTCATCCAGGTCTGTGTGACCTAATCAATAGGGTAGATGGCAAATGAACATTACAGTGGGCCATAGAAAGTTTTAAATTGTGGGTGTTCAATCACCACTATTTTCTTATGGTGTGGTCCACTTGAGATTTGAATCTGCCACATTTTTTGGCTCATGCCCTAAAATGATCTGAAAAAATAGATGAAGGGCTTGGATAAAATACATACATCATAATGGCCCCACAGAGCACCATCCAGTGGCCACCTAGCTACTGAGAGCATCAGCAGGCAATCCATGTCCTTTTTGTCACAGCAAACTCATCTACCATTTGAATCTACGGTTTGTACGTGTGATTTTGACAGGAATGGGCCACTAAGGCTAGCTTTAAGTAGAAGCCCTTTCCCTTTCACTTTCCTTTTTCCAAGCCTTCTATGTGGCAGCCTTTTGCTTGATTTTCACTCGTATATAAATATGACTGGGGCCTTCAAAAGGCCTTCAATCACTCCACCGCCCTTACCATTCCTTGCTTTTAAGTAATCTTTTGCTTTTCACTTCCATAATCCAAAAGTGAAGAGCCAACGTGGAAAGCTCCCATCTTCGAATCCCTACCTCTCAATGACCTAGTAAAAAATGATCCGGTGATTTTACTGTACTATAAGTTATGGTGCTCCTAGTTGTATTGGTAGAATTGAACAGTACATTCAATCAATCCCAGCCGTCCATTAGGTCCAATGACCTTTCAAGGGATCCCATGCAAAAGTTGCCATTTATTCGATGATCTCGTCCATATGTAGTTGGCTTTGTTTGTCGGACGATCCCTTTTCAAAGACATGGATGGGATGGTTAGGATTGCCTGATAATAGTAATTCTTTGGTGACTCTTACAAGTAGATGGCTGTAATATGCTGGTTAGACCTACTTTTAGATAAATAATCTTGACCGTCCATTTTAGAGGCCACTGATTGGATGGTTAGAATGATTCGATCAATGTGAAGTTCACATGATAGCCTCTGAAATGTGTGATGGATGTAATGAACACTCCAGATTGATCAATCAGACTATCAACCAAGTTTCCCTGCTGCAACTAGAACATTATAACGTTATAGTACTCTAGAAGCATTGGATGATTTTTCTCACTTATGTTATCTGTCCTAATCTCCTTACAATAATTTGAAGAAGGTTTTAATTAATAGTCGTTAAAGAATAATACATACATGTGTTCACACACATGACTAGATGTATGTCCAATTATATTGGGCCCACCATGATCTTTGCTTGACATCTCATCTGTACAACAAGGTTGTCCCACTGTAAAAATGGGACACCTCGAAAGTAAGGCGGACACAACTATCAGGTTAGGGACACTGTATAAAACCATGCATAATTACCCAAAAAATTCACATTCATATATAGGTGCATATTTAATGGTTGGATTGACTTGATTTTTTGGGGATATCTCATTTTGTGTGAGCATCTCTCTCAAGTGGGTCACGCCATTTGAAATGGTGTAAAATCATCTAAAAGTGCTTGGTGGGGCCTACTTGAGTTTTGGATATGATTGAAACTTGGTGTGACCGCTCATCCAAGTGGGACACATACAATGGATGGGCTGAATGTTTGAAGCACATCTCAACAGGCCCCATAAATGATCGTGAAGATTTCAGCGAGTGAATATCTACTCCAAATTGTTGTATGTGGTGTGACTAACCGAAGTTGTAGATTGGCTTGATTTTTAGGCTCATGACCCATCATAAAAAGGCGTACCTGATTGATGGGGTGGATATCCAACATGCATCATAGTGGGGCTGACACAGCTCAACCTCATGGGAAGCTCCAATGAGGTGTCCCCCTCATATTTTCTTATATATATATAGAGAGAGAGTAATGCTCACCTAGGCACTACACACGTGTGCATCTTTGCACAGTGTCATGGGCATCTAATCCGAACAGTCCAGGTGATGTGGAATCCCATGAAACCTCAAAGGAAAAATTTTCATCCTGATGGATTCACATCACCTATGATGAGTTCTCAAAATATATATATATATATATATATATATATATATATATATATAGAGAGAGAGAGAGAGAGAGAGAGAGAGAGAGAGAGAGAGATAGAGAGAGAGAGAGAGAGAGAGAGAGAGAGAGAGAGAGAGAGAGAGAGCCAGTTGGACCATTAATTTATAGTCCACTTGGTGAATGACCCCGCCATGAGAATTTCCTCCATAGAAAACAACTTTTAACGATTGATAATTAACAAAATACAATTGTGGCCCACTTGACAAGTAGATGTGGCTGATGTTTGTATAAAACTAATTCCAATGATTGGGCTAACCTATTCAACGGGTTGGATGTCGCACACACATATGAAAGGTTGGACTTAAAACATCCATGTGTGTGTTGTTCAATTGGTGAAAATACTGCACCCTGTCACACCTACAACTGGGCCACCAAACGAACAGCAAACATCACTAATGGTGGGCCTCACATACGTAAGGTGTTCCTTGATCCAGAAATTCTGCATTGTTGCCCTAAAAATTTCGGGCAGATCATCAAAACTGCAAGCGTAACAAGTGAGTCAAAATGCAGTGAAATTGTACTCTGCCAGTAACGCTCTCTGGATCAATGTAAGATCCACTTCACTTGATATACCCCACAATGGATAGATGATGGATGGTTCTCATTTTCTGCGATAATTAATAATCCTAACCATTCGGAAGCTGGACCTGAACAGAAACCGTTGAGCATTACATGGTTTTATCTATCTATTGATTAAGTGTCTGGGTTTAGTTGCAGCAACCTATACTTTGTTCATGAACTATTTATACTGTGGCCTACCTATTGAACGATTCTGATAACCCAATAAAATGACCCAAGTGGCGATGGAGGAACTAGCAGGCTACATATATCTTTGTAGTCCGCGGGCCACTAGAACAGGTCTCTCTTTAATGAGAAGATGGGCACTTTAGAATAAAATGATATGATCCGTGGGATGACAATATTGAATGAACGGTGGAAAAGAATATCGGCAACAATCGTTGAATTGAAAGAGTCTACAACTGGAATTAAATGGAAAATAAGAGTTTATCATTCAAGAGGAATGATAGGATGCAACGCTGTCAATCAGGCCTCTTGATCGAGGGGATTAGGTGTTACCCGACATGTGAAAGTTGGTGGGCCCTCTTGACAGCTTCTGCAATCAAATGTTACCAGATAACACCTAATCGGCTTCCCTATGAACGACGTGGATTAGGTGAAGCAGATGTAGCATATCAGGGGATGAGGCCCTGACTGTGGGGCCCAGATTGATCCATGTTTTCTATATCTATGCTGACCATCCGTTTTTCCATGTCATTTTAGGACATAATCTTAAAAATGAGGTAGATCCAAATCTCAGATGGACCACAAAATAGAGTTGAATTCCTAGCATTAAAAACCTCATAAAGGCTACTGTTATTTATATTTCCATTCGTCTAGGTATGCGTGACTATCAATAGGTTGGACAGAAAATAACATTAAAGTGGGTCTTAGGAAGTTTTTAATGACGGGCATTCAATCACACTATTGTTTTCCTACATAGTCCACCTCAAATCGGAAATCATGCCTTAAAATGAGCTGTCAAAACGGATGGATGGCATACATAACATATAAATTGAGGTGGAGACCAAAAGTCACTATGATTGGAAAAATCCAAATGGCCATTGTGAGTTTTAAAAGTTCGTTGTAATCCCATTGATTTGGGGGTCATGACCTATCCACGTGATGGCCCACCAGGAAATGAGGCCTTGATTGTGGGGCCACCTTGATTAATGTTTTCTATATCTATGTTGTCCATCTATTTTTCCATATTATTTTATGGCATAATCCTAAAAATGTGGCAATTCCAAATCTCAAATGGATCACAAGATAGAGTTGCATTCGTACTGTTAAGAACTTCCGGAGGGCCACAAAAGTTTTGTATCAAACTGCTATTTACGTTTTCCAACAAACTGCTATATACGTTTTCCCTTCGTCTAGGCATGCATTGCTATCAATAGGTTGGACGGAAAATAATATTAAAGTGGGTCTTAGGAAGTTTTCAATGATGGGCAAATCACACTATTATTTTCCTGTGTAGTCTACCTTAGATTTGGAACTACCTTATCTTTATGACTAGTCTACCTCAGATTTGGAACTACCTTATTGATGTAGAGCGGGTCGCGGACAGTTTCATGGCCAAGATGGATCAGAAAAAGCCTAGTCAACGACAGAAGTGATCCGGACCGTCGGACCTTAGATCGGGCGTATCTCGTAATCCGAAATGAGTTAGCTGACGTAAAATATATAATTTTAGGGTAGAACGAGCTACTTTAGCCAACCAACCCTGCTATGCTGGGTTGCGATGCCCGGAATTGCGAAAAACCCCTGGATCGACGGTCGTTTCCCTGTTTTAATTTCGTTTTTACTATAAATAGTAAGTTTTAGTTTAATTATAACTCTTCATCCGTCGAGCTTTAGGAGTTGCGTCCAACATGAAAAGAGCTTAGAATAATTAGGAGAACGGTTTGGTGAAGCCAAATAGGACACTTACTATTTTTGGCCGAAAACCTTGTGCACTAGTAGACATCACGACCGTCTATAAATAGTAAGTCACGATTTCTAAGAGTTTTAGTTGTAGTTTGATTCTAATTTCTTTCCCATTGCTTGGTACCCCTATTTAAAGGATTGTGAACTCGTTTTTAGTCATCAATTAATCAATTTCAAATTTCTTAGAATTTATTTCTATTTTTCTACTTTCTTTCCTCGTGGATTCGAGAAGTCACTGTGAGGAGTCCAGAGAAGCTCCGTAGATTTGGAGTAATTATCCTCGTCACGTTCATCCCTGCGTCACTTATCTTTATGACCGTGTCTTAAAATGAGCTGCCAAAACGGATAGATGGCCTGGATATATAACATATAAATTGAGGTGGAGACCAAAAGTCACTATGATTGGAAAAATCCAACGACCCAATCTTCATGAGTTTGAAAGGTTCATTGTAATCCCATTGAGTTTTGGGATATGACCCATCCTCATGATGGCCCACCAGGGGATGAGGCCCTGACTGTGGGGCCACCTTGATCAAGGTTTTTTTATATCCAAGCTGTTCATTCGTTTTTTCATATCATTTTAGGGTATGATCCTGAAAATGAGGCAGATCCAAATGGTGGACCACACAATAGGGTTGATTTCCTATCATTAAAAACTTTCTGGGCACAAAAGTTTCGGATCAAGCTGCTATTTACGTTTTCCCTTCACTCAGATCTGCGTGACCTAATCAATGGGTTGGATGGCAAATAAAATTAAAGTGGGTCTTAGGAAGTTTTTAATGGTGGGCATTTAATCACACTACTATTTTCCTGTGGTGGACTGCCTCATTTTTATGACCATAGCTTAAAACGAGCTGGCAAAACGGATGAATGGCGTGGATATAAAAACATATAAATTAAGGTGGGGCCCTGGTAAGGGCTGGATATGCTGTAGACCAAAAGTAACTGTGATTGAAAAAATCCAACCATCCGGCCATCTTGATTTTTGAAGGTTCATTGTAATCCCATTGATTTTTAGGATATGACTTATCCATGTGATGGCCCACCAGAACGACAGTTCTGATCCCCACACGTTTGCCATGTGCAAGATGCGATGGGCAATGCATAGTAATTTTATGCAGATCACCTTGCATGAGCGTGATCCTTATCTTACATTGTCAGGACGAAATTGTATATATATATTTCAATCTGCAGAAGTGGCCCACGTACGGTCCAACAATCCTAGACGTTGTTACAAAGGATGCCTAGCACTAACAATCTCTGTATGAAAAATCTTCAATGGGTGGCCATCAGATAGACGGTTAAGAAAAAACAAATACATCACACGTTTATATTCAAATAATAACGGCCAAGAGCTTTGCTAAGCTCACATGTCAAGAGACCTGGGGTTTGTTTGGTAGCTTATATTTGGAATGAATTTGATCCAATCACAATTATGCTAGAATCAAGATGAATCCAAATAGTTGGCGGTGTTAGCTCGTAGTTGAAATTCACTGGAATTCAATCATAAAATTTGAGAGCTTCTAATGAGCTCATGGAATATATATAATTGGCAAAAAAGAGGAAATTCCAAGCTTTGAGGGGGCCACCGGCGTAAAGATTATAGACATGTGATTCACTGACTTTTTTTCACCGTCCATTTATATGGCCAATGTTTGAACAATTTCAATCATTCTATTAATGTGATTATAGTGTTGCTGCCGATAATTGAATTGTTATAGGGTATTATTAGGGTGCGCCGTGTACAGATTAATAGCCTGGCAACAACTTTGTTAGACATACAACTCCTTACCTTTAAAGGAGACTAAAAAGTCATTTCACTCATATTCCACCTAAATCACAATAAAATCCTAGGATTTCAAAACACACCAAAATTATATATTTCAGATATCTCCAATTCTATTTACCTCTAATGACATGGCGCCAAACAATAGATTTAAGACAAAATTCTCCTAAATCCTCTCAAATGCACTCAAATACAAGGTGCTAAAATGATCAAAATTAAAAATTGAAAAAAATATATATTATTTAAAATATTGAATAATTGTTTGGTTATTATCATTGAGTATGGCTTTAAATCTATTCAAGAAGAGTAGCCTAAAAAAAAAATCTGCAATGAAATAAAATATATTCTAAATTAATTACACCGTAATCAAAACTCGATACGAAAGTGTGTGTGTGTGTGTGTGTGTGTGTGTGTGTGTGTGTATAACACCCAACTTGCTAAGCAAGAGATGAAAGTGGTCGCGACCAAGAGATTTGGTGAAGATATCCGCAAGGTGTTGATTGGTGGGAACGTAAGAAATGCGGAGAACTCCAGAAGTAATCTTTTCACAGATAAAATGACAATCAATCTCAATGTATTTTGTTTGTTCATGAAAAACGAAATTGGTGACTATGTGAAGGGTAGCTTGAGTGTCATAATGGAGGCACATAGGCCAGGGATGTTGAACACCGAAATCTTATATGAGCGTTTTGAGCCAAGTGAGTACACAAGTAGCATTAGCCATGGCGCGGTACTCGCTTTGACGGATGACCAAGAGACAATGGTTTGTTTTTTGGTTTTCCAATATATAGGAAAGCTCCCAAGCATTGTAAAGTAATCTGTAGCAGAATGACAGGTTTTGGGGCAACTGGTTTAGTCAGAATCACAAGTCAATAGTTAGAGGGAGCTAGTAGAGGAAAAAAGGATGCCCTTGCCAGGAGAAGACTTGATATGGCAGAGCACCAAATAACTACATCATAATAAAGCTAGCATGGAGTGTGATGAACTGGCTGAGAATATTGACCACATAAACAATGTCGGGTCGAGCCATGGTTAAGTAGACGAGGCATCCAACAAGACAGATGTCGATACATGGAGGGATCTGGAAGAAGAGTGCCAAGTTGATCTATCAAACACAAATTCTATTACATAGGGAAAGCAACAAGCCGATCTCCAAGATGTCCACTATCTTTAAGAATATCGAGAGAATATTTGTGTTGACTTGGAAAAATTCCTTTCTTAGAACGGGCCACCTCAATGCCTAAAAGTATTTCAGTGGGCCAAAATCTTTAATGTGAAACTTGGTTTGAAGAAATGCCCTTAAAGCTATAATAATGATTAGATCATTTCCTGTCAGGATAATATCATTAATATAAACGAGGATTGTTGTGAAGAGAGGTCCATTTGAATGTGTGAATAGAGAATAAACCATTAATGACTAATGATAGCCAGCTTCTTTGAGTGCAGAAAAGAATTTCTCAAACCAGTTTCTTGATGCTTGGCAAAGACCATGGAGTGATTTGTTAAAGCAACAAACACATTGCTCCCCCTATTTCGCAAAATTGGGGGATCGTCATGTAAACTTCTTCATGAAGGTCTCTATGAAGAAAAGCATTGTTGACGTCAAGTTGATTGAGTGGTCAATAACGAATGGCGGCTATAGCTAAGAGACAACGTATCGCAACGAGTGCAAATGTTTCATGAAAATAGAAAAAATTAATCTAATTGTATTATTTTACCATCAAACGTGCTTTTAAATGTTCAACAATTCCATCAACGCGATATTTGACTTTGTACACCCATTTGCACCAAATGGACGTTTTTCCTTGTGGGAGGTGTTGTAAGGTATAGGTATGATTCTGCTTCAATGCTTTGATTTCTGTTGCCATCGATTCACGCCAATGAAGAATTTTAACAGTTTGAGAAAATGATGTCGACTCATCATGAGAAGATAAATAAAGGAAAGAAGGCTAACATGATTAGCAAAGAAACGACTACATGAGACAAAGTTTGATAAATGATAGAGAGTACCTGCAAAGGGCTATAAATGAGGTAAAGTAGGAGAGGATGTGAGCGGAGGGTGGGATAGACATAGTCATGGAGACGAATTGGTCGGGTTATGTTATGGGGGGAACGACGAGGATCACCAGGTGTTAGTACATTATTTGAAGGTTGAGGTTCAGGAGCGCCAATGGGAGGAATGGACAAGTGATCATCTTGACTTTGGTCAGTAATAGGTATAGAAATGACTGAAGATGATATATCAAGTGTGAGATTTGTGTTCTCAAAAGGGGAAGATAGATTCAACAAATGTGACATCCCAAGAAGTGAAGATGCATTTGCGTTCTAGGTCATAGACTCGATAGCCATGCTAACCAAATAGGTAACCAACAAGGATACATTTAGAGGCACGTGGGGCAAATTTATGTCAATGACTATGAATGATATGAGCATAGCATAAGCAGCTAAAATGTACAAATAGTATTTGGATGATAGATGTTTGAACAACATTTCATATGAGGTTTTACCATTCATAAATGAGGGTGGGTATTCGATTTGATGAGGTAAGTGGCTTTCAAGACACATTCCCCCCAAAAGGATTTGTAAATTGGCTCGAAAATGTAAAGCACAGGCAACCTCAAGAAGGTGTCAATGTTTACGCTCGACAATCTCATTTTGTTGTGGTGTTTCAACACAAGTATGCTGATGAAGGATGCCATGTTCATGAAGAAAATTTTGCATGGAGTTAGAGAGGAATTTTATCCCATTATCAATGTGAATTTGATGAACATGGCATTTGAATTGAGTTTGAACCATTGCACATAAGTTATATATATATATATATATAAGAGTGCGTTTCATATTTGAAACGCATTAGACAAACCCAAGTGTAACATGAGTAATCATTGACAGTAGTGAGAAAATAATGTGCACTAATATCGGATGGTCTAGATAGCCACCCTAAATATCAAGGTGAACCAAATCGAAAAGATTTGTGCTTCGAGTGCAACGTAATGAAAATGGACGATGATTAATTTGCTTGGCCCATTAATACATATCACAAGAACAAGGGTTTGTATTTAAAATGGAAAAAATCTGAGATAAGCACAATGCATACAGGTGACCATGATGTATCTACCGAAGGTTAGAGGTGGGAGATTGACTAGCGAATATGGCCGATGGGATGGGGTGCGAGCTATAGTGGTAGAGAACGTCTCGTACTTCACCTACTCCAAGCAACTTCCTCGAAGACAAGTCCTGAAAAATACAGAAGATGGGAAAGAAAATGATAACACAATTTGAACTTTTTGCAAGTTAACTAACAGACAAGAGATTAAATCGAAGTTTTGGAACACAAAGAACATCATGGAGAATCAAGTATGGAGATAAAGAGATTGAGCCGACATGAGTGATTGGGGTGACTTCTCCAGTTGGTAAAGTGATAGACTTAACATCAGAAGTATTTGTAAAGTTTATAAAGAGTGAAGATTAGGTGTCATGTGAGCAAAGGTTCCATTGTCAATGATCCAAGTGGTGAGAGAAGAAAAGTGGCCGAAAAGGCTGACACGCAAGATGAAGTGGCCATGAAGTAGAAATGCACATGAAAAAATAGCTTGAATGGATGGAAAGAAGCACCGACGACGGACTAATGAAATAACAGATTCAGCAATTGGAGCAATGTTGTACCACGTTGCATTAATGGGCTAACCAATGATGCATATCTACATATGCAGCTAACAAGCTCAATCATCAATCAACAAGCCTAAATACTTGACAAGTAAGATGGGCTAGGAACAATCTAGTAAGAATGTCACCACCTACAAAAAGAATACCAATGGTTTCGAACAAGCAATTAAGGCTTGTAAACCAGTCCAATCCTTGTGATGACACAAGCCATTTAATATCCTTAAAATGATAACAGCCTACTAGTTCAATAAAGATAAAATCTGGAATATATGCTGATGAAAAATAAGGGGTGTTCTTGGTTGTTAGGCCTTAACATTGGGCTCCATCAACGAATGCACAAAACAATATATGGAAATCATGAAGCAGATTTGATAACAGACCACACGGTCATGGCAGCAATGAAATGAGAAAATCATTTTAATAGGACCGATCAAAGCAGATTGTATGTTGATCAGCAGAAACAACACGAACAACAAGAAGTAGAGATTCAAGGAATTGGCGCGAGCAATAGGTCCATCAATGTAGGAGGAGACGTGTATAGATGTCACAACAGAGAACAACCATTGAATCACGATATTGTCCACTAAAATAAAGGTTGAATAGGTATGAGTAACAGTAATGAATGTCGGACTATCTTGTGGGCATTGTAAAATTGTCTTGAGTTAGAGAATCAAAGACTCCCTAATTGAAATAACTTTTATATATGGTTTATGTCTGAAAATTCTAAGAAAGGACCTTAGTGACAGAGAAAGAAGGGGTTATGCATTATTCTTTACTCGTATTCACATGCGGTCTCTACTTTATAGGATCTTAGAATTTTTAGGAATTTTGAAGGTTCCGAATGTCTTTATTTAACTAACTAGTCAGTTGCAGATAATGAAAAAAAACTGACTAGAGAACCACTACTCGACCCAAGTTGCTACTAAGGAGATCACACTATCTCAACCTAGGTGGAAGTTCAAGGAGATGGTAGTTGCAGATAGAAAAGAGAAAGTAGAGGGCAAATAAATAATAAACTAATACACAAATAAAGAAAAGAACATAATCAAATGACACTTAATTTATGATACACTGGGATCTAAGGATTTGGTAAGGTGTGAAGCATACAGTCAAGCATCACTTAAAACTATAACAGGTGTATATGAGAAGGCAGATGTACAATATAAAAAAAAAAAAAAAAGTAAAATTGACGGTCAGATCGTCGCTCATGCACGAGGAGATATGGGAGAAGGAGAAGAGGGAGACAAGACTCATAAGAGGAGAAGATCGTGGAACTTAAGTCTCGACCCTACTCCTATCAACTTAAACCATAGAGATGACTTGAATATTTGAAGAGGCAAGGTTGGCATGCTGGGATGAAGTGGATGGCTTTGATGGACACTCACTCCCTCTCTTTTGATCACTGTCTTCTCTTTACTCTCACACTCTTCTGTCTACACTCACTCTCACTCTCCTTGGGTAGAGAATTAATTCTTAGAGATGAAGAGGGGATGAATTATTTTTAGAGGAGGACATGGCATTTATGGTAATAAGTAGCAACTTGATGGCAATTTTACCATGTGGAGTGATTTCATTGGCTGAGAAATACGTAGCATTGTGCGATTGCTTTGATAAGTGGTAAAACAAGTAATTCAACCACTCTAGAAAGGTAAAATGGTTGTTCCATGCTTGGGTAATAATATTATTAAGGCCCAACCACTGAATCTCCTCTACGGCTATCTTAGAGATCTTCTAAGAGATCTTGGGATCTTTGCAGGTACGCATGGATATGAGCAACAATAATATTGTCCCACCTTCACAAATTTACATATAGCGACCTCCAATGATCCTTGGGTGATCTTCTGTAGGTTTAAATTGTTGAAATAGGTGTAAGTTCAATATTATTACCGTTTATGTAGAATTTTTCTTCATTTGATCATAACAGCTTGTGATACTTTCCCGATGCTGCATTATGTTTCTCAATTGTAAAAACAGGCTTGGGCGTCAATATGATTACTACCCATATGGAGTTTATGTTAGTGGCTCGATTTTGTTAATGATGTGAGCTAGGTGTCTTGAGTAGATTGAGCCTCCATAAAAAGACGTTGAAGACTGAATACTCGAAGATTTGAAGCATTAAGGTCGAACACAATAGGTAAAACAAGATGTGCATCGATAATCCTAGCCCTAAACCCTTTTAGTTCCAAAACAACCCACCTTAGATGACTTGTTATAAATAAGAAAACCCTTAGTCATCAGGTTTGTACCAACTAAATCATATGCATAAGAAAGATAACTCAAATGCACAAATTCGATTAATCTTCGATCAATTGAGTGAACCTTCAATCAGTCTTGATTGATCGAAGGCCCTTCGCTCTATCAATCGAAGATGGCTGAAATAGTCTAACAAGCTTTTTGCACTATTTTCGTAGAAACCTTGATCAATCGACATTTCAAGTTCGATTGATGGAAAGTGCTCAAAAGTATCTAACAAGCTTCCTGCCTCATTATCGAATTAAGTTCGATCGATCGAAGGGGTCGTTCGATCGATCGATACTTATAAATCCATTGGAGGCTTTTCTTCATAAAACTAAAAACTGAATCTTTACAAAATTGGTGGTTTTGAGTGAAATAGAAGCCCTAGTGTGTCTCAATACTTTCCAACACTCCTAGGCCATCACCCAAAGAGATTTACGCCTTCTTCATTGTGATTAATCAATATAATGAGCATTCCAAGCTCAATTTAATGAAGAACATGATATATTGCATTCTCTAGAGTTTAAACTCCATATCCATAAGTAAATACTTGTCTAAATATCCTCTAGAATGCCCATCTAGATGAATCCCCATTTGAAAATAACTATCTCATAGTTGCACGAGTTCAACCTCTCTCTCCCATTGCCTTGGTAGCATCAGTGGAGTATCAAGTGTAAGATGACCGATTCAAGGAAGTGGAAGAAGACCGACTTTAAAGATCAGGGGAGCATAAGAGAAGCAGATTCAATAAGTGAAAACGCATCTCAAGTAAGGTGCTATAATGAGGCTCAATTCGATAAGTAAGGTTGTCATTTTAGAGTTCATATACTCTTTCCTTGTGTAGAATTGCATATAGAGTTTGTTATCCAAACTCAATTAGATCCTTGGGTAGGACTATCTTGATAAGGTTTTTCTCCTCAGTTCAGAGGAGAGATAAAGCAACCGGATGTTTCACCGCGCTGCTCAACCGGTAGAAGGGGCCTGCTCGACCGGTCGAGGGTCGCTCGACTCAAAGTCCAGCAAGCCATGTTTTTTGGCCTCGACCAGTCGAGGGCCTGGCTTGACCAGTCGAGCACCTGGTTCGACTAGTCAAGGGTTACGCAGATTCAGTCCGGATTTGGTACAGACTGTGTAAATTTGAGGCGGTTTTTGCAGAGGTGCGGAAAGGAGTTTTCTAAACTATAAATAGGGGTCCTAGGGTTATTTTAGGGAAATGCAAGGGAGTTTTCTAAAGCTATGCAAGGGTTTTCTAAAGGGTTTTAGGGCTATCAAAAGGGAGAGAAAGAGAAAAGAGAGAGATGAAGCTTGTGGAAGGGAGGATTCTGCTCGTAGAAGTGATCTACTTCGCAGTCGACGTCTCAGCGCTTCTACGTCCTCGTGATCGGTGAGATCTCTTAGTTTTTCATTATTCTCTTATTGTTCATCTCTTCTGCGTGAGCGAAGAAGGTTTAATCCAAGCGGTGTGTGCTTGTGATCGGTTGTAACGTTCTACTTCATAGTGAATTGTTGCTCTGGACGAGGTCCCATGGTTTTTACCTCTTTGAGGGTTTTCCACGTAAAATCCCTTGCGTCATGTGGTTTATGCTTATAATTTATTTCATTGCTTTATTATATCCCATAATTCTAGTGTTTTGGGAGGCGAGATCCTAAGTTTTTTAAGCAATGCTCCCAACACGTCTCTGGCGAGAGTATACGTACATTCTTGTGTACGACCACTACCGGGCATAGGTGCATATGTGTTAGTCTTTGTGGGAGCCTTCGGCGAGAGTATACGTAAGTCCTTGGATTAAGACCGTAGTGGTTATTGGTTACCTGATAGAAAACTATGTTTTTGAGGGAACCACTGACATAGGTGGAAACGTGGTCCACCGACACAGGTGTGTGCATGTTCCACCAACACAGGTGCATAGTTGTAATGACCTAAGATTTTGGTATGCATGCATGCATATGCATACATTTACACTTGCATTCATCTAAGTATTCATTCATAATCCTTCGATTTATTTATGCATATATGTATCCATAAAGTGCGCAAGTTGTGACAAGTGATATGCATGATCGATTTATTTAGTGTGTATCATTGTTTAATAATTATATGGTTTTGGTGTATATATGTATTGTATATGTGCACTCTCTTTACTCATACACCTAAGATCAACCGTTCATTCATTAACCAGCTCAAATCTAACCACAGAACATACACTAAACCTAAGCGTTTAGAAGACATGTATGGTATGCAATCACCCACTTATCCATCTATTTTTAGGATTGTAGTTTAATCATTTAAGTCATTTATCCGATGATCCTCCTATCTGATTAACAAAAAATACATCTTAAACTTATCTGAGTATGAAATTAATTGTACATTAACATGTATATCGGATTATATTCTTAATCGCTTGATTATTTTACCTATATCTTATCATCCAATCGTACATCGTACCTGAATCCGCCGATTGTTTCACCCAAAAATCAAACAAAAATCACTGTAAAGATTCTCACATTTCTCCCAACAAATTTATTTAAGTACTTCTTACATTGGAACATAATTTAACAAGTTTTTGTGTAACATCCTCGATTTTCACTGTTTTGGATTTCCAAAAATCCTTGAATTTTTTTTATTAACTTATAATATCACTTAACTGACCATTAGCATCCAACGTTAGTTTATACACGAGTGGTCCTGTCTGGTCACGATCAGACCATGTGCGAGCCGTCAAGCCAGGTAGCCCGATTACACTTAACAACAGCCCGTGTGGGCCGCCCAGCGACCAAGGAAGGTCAGAAAAATCTAAAAATTTAGGAAATCATAGATCTCACTGGGCTTGTGGTCCAATGCGGACTGCGGACCCAGTGGACACCCAGAACTGGGATCTGGCGCTTGCCCAATGCGCCCCACCAATGCAAGATTGAAATCTGGCACTTACAAATAAAATCGGGATACAAGGCGTTCCAGCCGTCAGATTTCTTCCAAATTTACGATCAAGATTTGATGTATTTTTCTATGCCCGTCCACCAAATCTGGGGCCCGATCGTGGTACGGTGACCGTTGATCGCAAATCGGGCCCGTACGGCCAAACCCCATATCCGATCACCTCCAATTTTTGCATGGCCCTTCATCGGGCCATGTACCACTTATCCTATAAATTTCATAGTCAGAGAGCCACCAGAAATGCCCCATCAATCAGAATGGACCCCACAAAGCCATTTAAAGATAGGAACCGTATGATCAAACCCCACATTCGCTCATCCGTTGCTTCCAAACTCTGCATGGCCTCTCATCAGGCCATGAAGGACTTGTTCTATAAATTTCATGACCAGGGACCCATCAGAGTAACTCTGTTACTCTTTTAGCCTAAAACCGACGGTTTAAAGTAATCACGACTAAATATCCACTTTCACTAGTTATAAATAAGCCACGCTCTAAACATAGTTAATCCAAACCCTAATCATTGCCCATGAGAAATCTCACCACAAAATTCATTCCATAAATGCCCTGATTTTCCAAACAAGCTCTAGACCGCTCGTTGGTGGGCCCCTAGTTTCAAAATTATAGAGTAAAGTCCGTCTTACTGGGCTCGACGCCCATCGCGGGAATCGGACCTGGGTAATGCCCAGAACCGCTCAACTTGAACCATAGGAAGAGTGCATGAGATGTGCAAATACCCTAAAGAAAGGAGCTGGAACTTAAGTGAATTGGGTCGTCCACTCTCATGCAAAGTTGAGGATTTCGGACCATCGATTTACGACCAAACTTCACACGTGAAGTAGGGATATTTTCCTGCTCATATCCGTATAGCCGCGGCCCCGATCGACTATCGGTGACCATTGAATAGACTTATAATCATATCCGTCGATTGACGCATCCAAATGGTGGGCCGATCATATCCATACGTAAATCATCACTAGAGCCAACTATCCAATAGTGGGTATCGACTCCTACACCCTTTAGTGGGCCCTAGAGCTTAAAAGACCCTCCCATAGGTCTAGTATAGTAAAAACCTAGCCCTTGGGGCCATTTGCACAAAAATTGGCATTATAAAAGGTCCTATTTGGGCACCCCCTCTCCCCATACGATTTTGCCCTAAAGAAGAGAAAGAGAGAAGAGAGAAAATGGAGAAAGAAGAAAGGGTGAAGGTGAGCAAGGTGGACTCTCATCAAGGTAGGGCCCAAGAGGATCAAACCCACAACCTCCTATACCTTCTCCAAGAAGGATCCCTCATCCACGGCCGCTCTTTCGTCCCGTTGGGCATCTAGGTAAGATCCATCACCAAATTTCCTTGAAACCCTTGTAATGAAGGGGATTTGGATGGGAATCTAACATGTGATGGTTGCTCCTAGGATTCCGGCCGTTCTACACCAAGATCCACATCTCCTAGGTCATTCTCAAGTCTTCAACAAATCCGAAGGTGCAGACTATTGTTCTTACGTGACCTAGCACTAATTGTAGTACGAGTTTAATGATTTTGTATGTTTGAATGATGCCTTTGGAGAGTCTAGGAAAATTTTTAGGAATTGTTGGGTTGTTGAAATTGTATGGAATTGTATGTCATGTTGATTTCCTCATATGATGTTGTTCTTATCTCTCACATGATTTGATATGAATTGATGATCTCATGTTTATGTCTTGTTTGGTTTTCTTCACATGATGTTGCCCTAGCATGTATGTCTTACTAATCCTTGTGCAATTTGGCTCTATGAGATGTAGGAAGTGCTTAACTTCCTCATCAACCCACACAACACACATGCACTTGAATTTTACACATTGTAGCTTTGCTTGGTAGGAATTATGAGTTCTATGTTGAAAAATATGAATGTGTGATATTGCATATGCTAAATGATAACCTTGTTAGTTGACATGTTATGAATCACCATCCAAACTCTTTAGTTGGTCAGAAATACAAGGAGAATGAAGGCGGCCCCGTCGGTAGGACCGTCTTGAGGCTAAACTCATGAATTTGGGCGGGCGTGTTCGGGTGGCTGTAGTTCGACTACATGGGTCTCTTGTGCCCGAGGTCACTCGTCTCACGCTCGCTTGACTCGTGCAGTCTAGCCTACTATCTGACTAACCATGTTTGTTAACCCTGTGTGCTTAATATGTATGGATCCTGAACCACCCTACAACCGTTGTAGCCCATCAAAAATTCACTTGAAACTGGTCCACAGCCTCGTGAGCCGAGCATGGTGGAATGGGACACTATGCCCGAGCTGTCGGCCTATGATGGGGTACCGCGCCTCCCCGTAGTGACCGCGAGCGATCCCTTCCTTTCGGCACTCCTCATGTGCTTGGTGTCGGGGATGAGGAACCCGACGGGATCACGGACCGCGAGGTTTCGGCCTCACGCGTTGATGGGGTCTTGGCCTCGCAATCAGCTTAGGGCATTGATACGTAGGGTGAATCAGAATCTCCAACCTGCTGGATGAATGGACTTACCTAATAACTCGGCTAACACGATCGCATTGCACGCATTAGTTAGGGTGGCGACTTGGAAGTCGAGGTCGCTCTGAGGGAGTGTTGTCATATGCGATCGTTAGATGGAGTCGCTTGAGGGAGTGTTGTGGCGAGGGCATGCATCATATCATCCCGCATGCATGCATTTTAAATAAGAGTTATTAGGTGTTGATGATTGTCTGCTTTTCATTAAGTTCATATTACAATTGATGCCTGTTGTAACTTGAGATCAATAGTTCACACTGAGTTGATCACTCACTCCCACTCTGGGACGGTGTTTTAAAACACCAACCAGACCCATTCATAGATGCAGGTGACTCAGGGCATGAGGAGCCTGGCGAGGCGAGCTTGGACGAGGAGGACGGGCTCTCCTACTTGCAGCTGATGGGCGGCTCTCCATCGGCTTGATCAAGCTGGATTTGGATTTGCTGAGCCACGGGCTCAACTTTATTCTTTTTGGACATAGCCTTCTTTTGTTGTTCTGTTGGGCAACGCCTTGGGCGACCCTTTATTATTTTTTGACTTGTATATATGTGAGATATCCTTCATTTCAGTAGACTGGTGTGATTGTGCTTCGTGCCTCAAGTAATTCCAAATTGCGCAGTTAAATTTGATTAATCATAAAAACCATAAATGCATGATAAGTGACACTCGGGAACTCAGGAGTCGAGCTTATGCACGACCCCCAATTTTTCGGGGTGTTACATTTAGAGGTCCACAAGTTATATACGTATTTTGGTGGCAAACTTGTAATTTTTTAAAAGAGGAAAAAATCATACATGTATCCATATGTACAACTGTAAATCTGATGCCCCATATCTCGCAACCGAGTAACTCGTTCTTAAAATCAATTATACATCGACCTCTTTACTCGTTGAGATGTCATATGGTCCACTTAAATCTTATTTTTAATATATCACAACCATCTATTCATGTACAGTATAATTCTCTAATGCAGCACGTCTTAAATGTATATAGAATAGCTATTTAAGTTTCAACATTTTAAAGAGTTAATAACATGTGTTAAATATTATTTTTTAAGTGAAATATCAATATATTAATTAATAGTAAAGTTATTATCACGTGAGAGTTGGATTTTATGAAACAAAAGGCGTGTGCCTATAATAATAATAAAAAAAAAAATCAGTAATATATACCATCAATCACAACGAGTAACCCAACCATTTCAAATTGTCCAAGTTCTATTACAAGATCAACTGACCACCCGTTCATTAACTTAAATCAACAGAATGAAACCGTTAAATTCACACACAATATTAACACCGTGCATAGAACTTATCAACTCAGCACCCACCACCCAAATTCATCCATCCATTCAATCCATCAACTCACCCACCTGATCACCTATCCATTGTACATTAATGATTTTACATGTACACCCATGTATATACTGCTCACACATGAGTATCATGCACGTACACAATAAACATCACTTCATATATACATATGAAGCATTTTTTGTAATAAAGAAAACTAAAGGATGGTGGGTGTTTCACTTACACAAGATGCCATTTAAAGAAAATGTTTTTTTTTTTTAATGTGTGTATTACTTATGGTGATACCCCTCTATTATAAATATGGTCATGGGTGTAGGCACCAGAAGGGAAATTATGAGAAAAAGATAATAGAGAAAAATTTTAAAAATAAAAATGAGAAAAAAAAAAAAAAGAAAAAGAAACTTTCTGAAGCTTTTGTCAAGGTGAGTGATCTATCCCTGATCTGAAAATTTTATAATCATTGTTATTGAAAATCATTTTTTTATTGTTATAGTAAATTGATTTTAAATTTGAAATTGTAGGAATTTATTGTTTATCGTTGATATTTTTATTGTTGGAATTTATTATTATTATTATTATTATTATTTAAAGAATGAAAAAAAAAAAAAAGAATTTATACAATAAGATCAAATTAAAATCTAAGTTAGATTCCTAAGTTACTGAATTTAATGAGAAATAATTTTAAATTATTTGAATTATGTGGGAATTAAATTTAAATTTATTCTGAATCCTACTTAAGTTATATTTTAAATTAATTTCGCTGACGTAAATCCGTGAAGTGACTCAAGTTATTAATTTTAGATTTTTTATTATTATTCAAGACTAGTTACAAATAATATATCAAAATAATTCATACTAATTAAAAATAATAATATTTATAATATTGGGTAAATTTTAATAATAATTAAAGTCCAAACTTAATAATTTTAAATAGTTTATTGATCCAAATATAAATCAAGTAAAATTTTAGCTTAGAAATATTGATATATGATTAATTAATTTAAACTTAGATTTATTTTTGCATTATTCAACTTAGTTTAATTAATAGTAATTTAATTAGATTATGAATTTTAGAGTTTGATTATGAATTTTAGGAATTATAGAATTAATTTTTATTAGATAAATTTAAATTCTAAATTTAATGTTAAATAAGCAAATAAATAATAACTAATTGTAATTTTAATAAATTGAGATTTAATGATTTAGATTTTAAATCTTAAAAATTAATTATTAGTATAGATTTTCAATATATGTAGTTACCTAATCTTAATTGGTTGAAGTGTACTAATATAGGATATTGAATTAAGATATATTAATATCTCTCTTAATTCAACTATTATGGTTTGAAATAAATAGAAAGAAGAGAAAGAGAATCTGATTAATATGTTCAATAGATATTTTCTTTCAATTTATTAGAAGGAAGTAAATAATCATTATAAAATAGTTAGATTTTATTCATATATTATTAAATTAATTAAATTAGAATCGTTAAGATCTAAATCATACATTAGTTTATTTAGGTTCGGGATTTAACATGGGTTACTTTTAAGCGTTCCTATACTTTACTAATTTACAAGTTTATAAAGAAATTTTAATTTGAACTTAAATAAATTTAAAATTTTAATTTTAATAAATTAATTATTAAGTTATATTAAAAATTAATTTTAAAATTATAATAGAGGATTGTCTCTATTGTGAAGTTAAACATTTATTCTCATTATTTTCTTTCAGCCCTAAATTTAAGAAATTAAATCACCACCAATTAATAATGTACAAATTCATATTAAATTAATATTTTCTAAATTCTTAAGTTTAACATATTTGAAAAATTAAATAATTTAGATTAAAAAATAAATCATGAAGAAATTTTGTAATTTGAGTTAATAACTATCCAAAAAATTACACACGATAATCCTATGAGATTAAAACTGCACCTTATTGAAATCCTAAAATGTATATGGTCTCTTCTATAATATTTTTAAAATTTTAGCAAACCTCCCTAACTGTAAATTAATTATTTTAAATATGAAAATTTTGAATTCTTAATTTATTTTGAGATTTTTATGTTGTCTCTTAAGAGATTTGTGTTGTAATATACTTTTTCTACACACAATTACACGTTAAAGTAAATCTCAAGGAAAACTGTGTGACAATCTTTACAAATTAAAATTGTAAGTATTCAATTACAATAAATTTTTTAATTAATAGTTATCGAACCTTACAACGACTTCTATGCATAATTTAAGAATAACGAATAATATGTGATGTAATGCTACGTAGTTTGCAACTAACCTGCGGTGAGTTGCATATTTAATAATTTTGATTCGAATGGATGGTGGTCACTCATATCATGTGCATATTTATTTTTAATTAAGAATGGTGGTTGGAATGTTGGTGCACTGCCCTAGGGATGGGGATGTCCCTAAAAGGCATAAACAGGTAGGGTGATTGTGTCTCTTAGGTGAAAGACTCTAAAGCCAACAAGTATGGTGATTGTGTTCTTTGGGTGGAAGACTATAAAGCTAGTAATTAGGGCGATCGTATCCTTTGGGTGAAAGACTGTAAAACCTACTGGATCCTTTGGAGTCTCATTTGTGTATAACGTATGAGTACGATTGTGTGCGTGGATATACGTCAAAGTTACAACTAAAGTAGCAGTTTGACCAGCTAGCGTATAAATGAGTTGCTGGCCACAAGGTATCGGTGAGTAGGCATTAATGCAACATGGTCACCCACTTGGGTACGGTGTTGTGGTGGGTACGGTGTTGTAAGAGATGATAGTTATTTAATTTTGTTATTTATGGAATTCATAAAAAGTATGAGATTCAGTGCATCTTTACGATTCCAATATTGCATTCATATCATCTTTAAAATTCAATATTTTGATTCGTAATTTGAACTTTAAATAAAGTATTTTCATTATTTATACATTTAATATAATTCTATAAATTTCATATTTTAGTTAGATATGATCCCATGATCTGTTATACTCACACCTACATTATCAGTGTTTTAGGGCTCAAAGATTAGTCATGGGTGAAGCGGAGCGAAGATTTAACTGTTCATCCAGCTGTAATAATTTTTTCTATTTGTGCTAGAAAAAATATATAGCAAAAAACTCAGAAGTGAGTCTAGACATTGTATTGGATGAATGTTTGGTGTATTTTAGTGAAATTTTTATTATGTTGTGGTTGTTAATGTTTAAAAATTAAAGCATGACTTGAAATTTGGAGTCAAGACTGGCCAACTCGGGCATTGAATTTTAGGGCATGACACATGCAGGTTCTTGTGTAAGACCAAAGGTTTATGGTGAATTTATTAAAAACATTGTAAATGTTAGAGGTAAATCTATTAGAAATCTACGAGATAGTGAAATCTGGTACATTCGATGAGAGTGTGTCCGCCAAGAGTGGAGTAGGCAAGTAGCTGAACCACTATATATTATTTTATTTGCGATTATTAATTGTGTACATTTTTATTCATACATATAAGTTTAATTGGTTAAATTATATGAATGCTTGAATGGATTGTATGTTAGGCATCTAATTGATTACATACACACAAGATATATATCTCGCATGGACTAGTGTCTCAACTTATTGTATCATTTGTAGTCTATGCAATTGGACCCACTTAGCTTGGAAGCCTAAGTGTTAATTAATTTTAATTGACACATAATTTTTATGTAGTCTTATTCACCCCCCTCTAAGATTTAGCCATAATTTTAAGTTTTGCCAAGCTTCCGCATAGCGTGGTGTCATGTTAGACAATTAACGCAGTTTCAATTTATCGTCTAAATTTCCTTTTGACTTTAATGGTTTAGTGGGACCTTAGGCCTTATTATGGATTTGGGTTATGGGTTGTATAAGACCCGTATCCTATACTGTACCATTCCGTAGGCTTCTACGGTCCTTCCGGTAACTTTCGACCTTTATCCGATATTTGCGCGCGATCCCGAGTCGTGTCCCATATTTCGGAGTCGAATCGAACCGAGACTTGTACCCTTGCGACCGCGCTGTCGCCGCGTCTCGTATGCCGATGCGATACTCGAGCCAGGAGATGTGGGCCCGCGTTCAGTTCGAGAAAAATACCGCACGTTGCAATTTCAAGAGAATCTCTACAAAATATCACATCAATCCATCAATCAATCAAAGTATTCCCATCACCTCACACCCCATCCCCAAGTACAACCACCCCTCCCCTAAAGTCAACACCCTCTTACAACCAAGTACACCTACCTATCACTCACCATCCCTCTCTCCCATCATCTCTCATTCTCTCGCTTTCATTCTCCCAAGCAACCCCAAGAGAAGAATCGTCCATGGCTTCCATGGAGAAGCCATGTGTGGCCCACCTTCCTATCACCCAATCTCAACCTCTAAAATTGATCTCAACCGTTGAATCTTGTTCCCTTGAAGCTATACAATGCGTTGGTGGAAGAATGAAGAAGAAGATTCTAAGGTGGGTGTTTATAGCTATAGATTGTTGTTTTTGATGTAGGGCCCACCTATTTTGGGACCCACCCTGATTCATTGTAAGATCTAGGGGAGCTCATAGTGGCGGAGCTCCCCCGCCTCACATGTGCCTCTCTCTCTCTCTCTCTCTCCCATATTCCATGGCCCGCCTTGATGCATGATCCACGCCATCTACTGGTGGTGGAACCCATCTCGCGGCTGTCCAGTGGACAGGCCTGCTGCCCAACCGTCTGGACAGTCCCTGATGAAGGGAAAACACAAATATCAGCCCCATCTTTGAGCTGAGGTGGGCCACACATGTGGACCCACCTGATGTGTGGATTGCATCCACACTATCCGTCCACCTAAGCCGTGGACCACACCATTATATATGTGTTGTACCTCCACCGTCCAGACTACTGGACGGTGGATTGCACAGTGATGTTTGTGCTATGACAGACCGTCCAGGTCGTGGGCCCCACTGGTTGTGCACGTGTGGTGCATCCACACCATCTAAATGTGGCAAATTCAAATCTCTGGTAGGCCATGCTCTTGGACCCCTCATGATGTGATGTATCTTCACCGTCCAGCAAATCTGGACGGTGAGACCCACCTGAGATGTGGATTTCATCCACGCCATGCATCTGCTCCGCTGCAACAGCAGCAGTTGCTGCTGACGTCAGCAATATGTGGGACCGATCTCCCTGGAGTGAGATCCACACCGTCCTCTCCTGAGAGGACCACCATGATGTATGGTTTGATCCTCACTGTCCCTGGTTGGGACGGTGGATCCCCACCTTGCTGTATTCATAGTATATCCATGCCGTCCAACTGTTTAAGGGTTTAGGGTTTAGGGTTTATGATAGGTGTTTAATCTAACCGTCCATCCGCATGGACTTTAGCAAGTCTGTGGGCGCTGGAGCTATTATTTGATTAAATAAATATAGATATTATATAATATATTATATTATATATATACATATAACATATATATCTGGTGGGCCCCATGTGGGACCCACCTTTACTTCATCTATTCCACCCGTCCGTGGATTTCATCCACGTGGACTACCTAGATGTATGTATTCTTTTCACACCGTCCATTGACGGCGGCAGTCCATCATGACGTACGGGACCAGCCGGACCATCCAGGTCACGTGTGCCACCACGTTGTATGAGTTATATCAGATCGTCCATCCAGGTGGACTGGACGTGGGCCCCACCGATGATGTATATGTTATATCCTAACCATCCATTCATCCGATCGTGGGACGTGGACCCACTAGGATGTATGGATTTGATCCAGACCGTCCATTTATGTGAGGGCCCACTGGGATGCATGCATCTCTCCTAACCATCCATCTCTTTCACCAGCATGGGACCATGATGTATTTATTTCATCCACATCGTCCAGATTATGCTGGACGGTGCCGGACAATGTTTGGATGGCGCCGATTGACATGGATAATGTTTGAATGGTACAGATTTACCTGGACAATGTTTGGACAATGTTGATCATCATACATGGGCCATGTGTGCAGTGATACACATGTTACACCTACAATTATTGAAATGATTTTTTGGTGCAACTCATATGATGAGGCCCACCTTAATATATTTGTGGCCATCCACGAGGCCCGCCTTGATATATTTATGCCCATCCATAAGGCCTACTTGACATTTATGAGGCACATTGGTGCGGCCCATTGATGCGGCCCACTTGACATTTATGAGGCCCATTGGCGCAGCCCGTTGATAAGGCCCACCTAGACATTTATGAGGCCCATTGGTGTGGCCCATCCATGAGGTCCATCATGATGTATTTTGGCCCATGGGTGGGGCCCACCTGTTTGTATTGTTAGGCCCATGTGATGAGGCCCACTTGATATATGAGGCCTGGTATTCGAGGCTCATGGGCGAGGCCCATTGCGATGTATATTAGGCCTTTGTGTGAGGCCGTGGGCCCACTATATGTTTGGCCCTATTAGGACTACTCCTTGGGATCAATGTGGTTGAATGTCCACATTGATGAGTAATGATGGTTGAATGTCCACATTGTGACCTTCCCTTAGGCCTTGATAGTCTCATTCTCATCATTCTCTTGTGGATTAACCCTAATTAGTGGGCCTCATTCGCCATAGATAGATGGCTCCGTGCTATCGGATTTGATATGACCATGGCCGAGGGCCGATCTTTATATTATGGTTGATCAACTGTTCATTTATGGACCCTGCCTTGTTTATAGTCCGATTGATGAGGCCGATTCCGTTAGTCGAGGCCGATTATCGTGGCTAATTGTCGTGGCCGATTGCCGATTTCGATTATCGAGGCTGATTATCAATCGAGGCCAATTATCGTGGTCGATTGTCGATTCCGATTGTTGTGGCCGATTGTCGATTAACCGATTATCGTGGTCGATTGACCGATTATCATGGTCGATTACTGATTCCGATTATCGGGGCCGATTATCGTGGCCGATTGTCGATTGATGTGGCCAATTGTCGATCCTGATTGACGTGACCAATTTGTCGACTCTGATTATCGATCGATCCCGATTGTCGTGACCGATTGCCGATGCCGATTGACGTGACCGATTTGCCGATTTTGATTAACGATCGATTTCGATTGACACAACCGATTGCTGATTCTGATTGATGTGACCAATTTGTCGACTCTGATTATCGATCGATCCTGATTGACGTGACTGATTTGCCGATTCTGATTATCGATCGATTCTGATTGTCGTGGCCGATTGCTGATTCTGATTGACGTGACCGATTTGTCGATTCTGATTATCGATCGATCCCGATTATAGCGGTCGAGTGCCGATCTTTACACTAAGGTTGATCGACTGATCATCTACGAACTCTGCCTTGTTTATATGCTGATTATCGGAGCCGATTATTGATCGATTCCGATCATTGAGACCGAGTATTGAGGCCAATTCCGATTGTCGAGGCCGAGTATCGAGGTCGATTCCAATTTGTCGAGGCCGATGATTGAAGCCGATTCTAATTTCGATTGTCGAGGTCCATTGCGATATGCATTCGACCCGTATTTGAGGCCCAATGTGATGTATATGAGGCCTAGGTGATGAGGCCCAACATGATGTATATTAGGCCCATGTGAGAGGCCCATCGTGATGTTTAGTAAGCTCTTGAGAGAGGCTCATGGTGTTGTATAATTGGCCCTTGTGTGAGGTCATGGATTCATTATATGTTAGGATCCATGATGGACATTCCTTGGGGGCAATGTTGGTTAAATGTCCACATTGTCGAGGTCGATTGTCGATCTCGGTTATTGATACCGATTATGAGTATGTGACAGCATAGCATCATGATACATGCTCATACGCATCATCTGCATGTTTGTTATGAGACGTGGTTGATCATTGCATATGTCATTGAGTGTGTTGTTATGAGACTCCCTGATAGGCGGAGGTTATCTCACATGAGCGCGCGGTATGTGCAGGATTGATGCATGACTGGATTGTATGAATCATGCATCTTGCATTGTATACTGTGATTACTATACGCCCTAACGACATCAGGGTCGTAGCTTCCACAGGCATATCGTTGGGCCTCATAGATGTCCAGAGGGGACACCAAAAATGTTTGGTTCTAGCATACGGGCGCCATAGATGTCCCTGAATGAAAAACCCTAAACTTTTGTGGCCAGGAGACACCCCAACATCTAGACCAAGTGGATACATGAGCACCCGAGTGCCGAATACCAGGAGGCCGCATCTCCCACTGTGTCGTAGTCGGTTGGGAGAGGGTGTGGCCTTACCCGCCCGAGCGTAGGGGGCATTGCTAGGCTGAGTCTGACTAGCTCGAGGAATGGTCCGCTATCGACGTGCCGAATAGGTATTGGCAGACTATTGGCCAGGCGAATAGTGAGGTTTCTTACGCTCACTTGGACTGTGCGGCTACGAGAGCGGCAGTGCCATTTGGAGTGTACTAAACCTCGGTGATGATCCTAGAGATGAACCGTACTGATATGTGGACTTATTGAGCAGAATTTGCATACTCATTCATTCATTCATTCACTATTCACTCGGGCTAGTGGTGCCCAACTATTTGTTTGTGAACTTTCGCAATAGCCAGGATTTCAGTTGGGGCGCGCGACTAACCTGAGATTAGAAGTTTACCACATCGAGTCTGACTATCCAAATTTAGGTATGGGACTGGTTTGGATAGAAGTCCCTTGTGATGGACCCCATAGCCTGCGATACTACGTACTATTATCCCGACTTCACACTCCAGCATGGTCATTCCATTCGCACCGCATATTGCATTACATCTGCGGCATATGGTATTTTGGGTTACTATGTTTCTGCATTTATATAGTTTAGATACGATTGACGTTATTCGTGGACTCATCAAGAATTACATACTGCATCGCATCCTCGACATTTGATATTTAGCTCTTTATGACTCCTCATTTGCATAGTTGTTCTATATTGCGTATTCTGATATTGATTTACTCATGGACTTGTCCGTATTTTCGCTTACTCTGTTATCGTATAATTTATTATCTTGACAGTATTTCTGTTTACTCTGATAATTCCTGCTCTTGTCAGTATTTCTGCTTACTCTGGTAATTCATGATCTTGTTAGTAATTCTGTTTATTCTGATATTGTACGATTTATGGATTACCATAATTTTCAGTACTGTATGATGATGGCATTGTATTGAATACTTGACACTTACCTTGTGCACACACTTACACCACCCTCTAAGCTTTCTATAAGCTTATGCATGATAGATGCGTGTAGGTGATGTTAGGTTGCAGCAGTGTTGAGCTTGGAGCATGCAGCGGTCTTCTGGAGCTTGATTTTCGATTTATGTATTTCCCTTCAGTATTGTAATCAAATGATTATATTAGTGGATATGTGATGATGATGTTGCCTTTGTAATTTGGGTATACTTGTGGTTATGCTTATTACGAGTTAAATGTACACAAAAAAAATCCTCCTTGTAGGATCCCAGGATCGGAATTTGGCGTATGGACGCTAGGAGCCGAGAATGGGGTGCTACGGAGGCTGTCAGCCACGAATTCGGCGATCGGGATTCCTGTGAATCCGATTTTCGAGTTTGGGAAGTGACAGGTTGGATGAGTAAGCTTCACAAGGGTTCCAAGCTCTCAAGTCATTCGTCCAGATTCAAGATAAGTGCATGGTTTATTGGGGTGGGGTGTCTACACTAACCAAGGGCACCAATTGGCAACATCTAAATCACGTGTTATAAGTTGGGCATGGAATAATGTAATGACCCGTACAAAAAGGAACTGTGTCCTGAGGCGCTTACCTGCGAACCGACGCAGGACCAAATGATTCGACCGCACGTGTGGGTCTATTACTGATAAATTAATCCAAATTTAGCCATTGATGTGATTAAATCAAATTGTGTCCGGGCCGAGCACGGGCTGTAGAGCCAGATGCCCAAGCTACACTTGGCGACTGTCCGTACGGGTCGTGTATCGCCCGAGGAAGGACCAGAAACTGCGACACTTTGGCAGGCCAAGGGCCTCACTGGGCTTGTGATCTCACGCGGATGTCAAGCTCAGACGATGCCTAGAAATGGGTGAACTGTGTCGTACAGCCAACACTTGAAACTTGCGAGTCACTAGGCCTAAAGAAGAAAATTCTGAAATTTAAATCAATTGACCATGTTTCTTGAGTCAACAAATCCAGGCATTTGAGCTGTCGGATTTCTTCTAAATTCACACCGAAGGTTAGAAATAATTCGCTACCCGTGCCCACAAAATCTGACCATTGATGGTGGAACGGCGACCGTTGATTGCAAATAGGGTCGCTGCGGCAAAACCCCACATCTGTTTGCGATCAAACTTTGTCCAACCCTTCATCGGGCCGTGGGACACGTGTTCCATGAATCAGATGGGCCAGGGGCCATCAGAACAGCCCCAATGATTAAAAAAATGGGCCCACAGGGCCATTGGAGGAAATTACCAAACAACAAGGTCGACTGATATAATTCTGGACATATAAAAGTCCAGCCCTCTCCCTCATTTGCTGAAATTTCAGCAACAGAAATTCTGAGAGAGAGAGAGAGAGGGGGGTGAGTGAGGAGATTGGGTGGTGCTTGTGGTTTGTGGTGCTTGGGATTTGGGAATCCCCGCACCTACACCTTCCAATTGCCAGAAAGCGCCGACCCAATTGCCGTTGGAACGAAACCCCTTTCAATCCAAGGTAAGATTGAGCTCCAGACCATTTCTCCCTAAATTCTGGCTACATACATGTAACTTACCGCCACTCCATGCCATGTAGGGCCCCGACGCGTCGAGCTTGCGGACCCGGCGCTGTTAGGACGATCTCAGCAACTTCTGGTCAACAATAAGTACGGACCATTACCTTTAGGTGGCCGATTATCATGCCTAATATAGGTTTAGTGAATGTGTGTGGTGCATTGTTAGTGCATTTTACTGAATTTTCATTTGGGCTGCATAATTAGGATAATGGACTAGAAATTGCTGAAATTATGGAAGGGGATTAGACCCTAATATCCCAAATCTGTGACTTGTGCATGTACATGCTCACGTAGGGTGCAAATATGTAAAATTTCCCAAATTTTATGCTAGTTGATTGTTGATTTCCTGATTTGGTGCTATGCTTAAATAATGACATGAATTGCTGTAAATTGCTGATTGTTGGTTGAATTGTTGCTACATGTCAATTATGCTAGGAGTAAAGGCGTGGAATGTTGTTACATTGCTGATTTGTTGAACTACTTGATTGATTTCCTCGATTTATAGCTGAATTATGTGATTTATGTTAACTCATGGAAGACTAGTTGTTGTATATTGGTGCATGGCTGCCCTTATGGTTGTATATGTCCGAACATGATGAACATGACCCGTATGAGTTAGCGGAACTTGATATATTGTTGTCCATATACTTAAATTGTTGATTTATGCCTGCTATGGGTGAACTATCTCTTAATTTGACAATACATGTTGTGTATTATTGCATAAACCCTTATGAATGGGCCGATTACCTGGAATTACTTGGGCGACCCCTTTCATTGGACCCACCCGCGAGTAATTTGGCCCGAATAGTTGAACTATAGGTTGTTGGCCGTAGTTGGACTACACGAGACAGTGTTCTCTGGCCGATTAGCCACAGTTCAGCCCGTCGGGGCATATTGACTCTTAAGTCGACCATCCTTGTACGTTAACCATGTCTGATCACGCCTATATGAACCCAAAATATCCTAAGACCATTGCGCCCACTATTAGCTATAATTTACGGCCCACAAAGACTCAAGAGTCGGGGATGGTGGTATGGGACACTACACCCGTGTTGTCGGCCTACGTTGGGGTGACGAGCCTCCCCATAGTGTCCAATGAGTACTTAGACTCGTGAGCTAGGAACGGTTGTATGGGACATTGTGCCCGTGCTGTCGGCCTGTGCTGGGGTGACAACCTCCCCATAGTGACCGCGAGTAGGACGTTTAAGTCTCAATTGTGTTTTGTCTGAGATTATGGTTCCCAGGATTGACGACCCCATATAGGGCTAAGGATCGCGAGTGTCGTATGATCACGGCCCTTGAGCCGCGCGATCGAGTTAAGGCAACAACTTCACTAAGGGTATTCCGGTTTCCCTGATTTACTGGACGAATGAATCTAATTAATCAACCGGGTGAATATATTTCATGACATTTGCATTATTATTGTGGCGATTAGGCAGTCGAGGTCGCAATTTGAGGGAGTGTTGGTTATTGTGAACTTCAGATATCGTCGCTTAAGGGAGAGTTGGTAGTGAGGGGCATGCATCATATCATTGAGTCATGCATTTGCATTAACAATGGTATTTATGATTCTATGTTGTTTGTTATTCATTAAATGTATTCTATGTATGATAATTTGTGTGGCCTATTGATAATGGTACCACTGAGTTAGCTACTCACTCCCACTCTGGGACGGTGTTCTAAAACACCAACCAGAATCTAATATAGATGCAGGCACCCTGGAGTAAGACGCATTGGACGATGTCGGTGCCGACGACGACGAGGAACGAACGTATTTCAAAGCATTTGATGGACCTTATTAGCGCGATGGATGGCTGCGGGATTGGGCCAGAGCCCAGATCATTTTGGGGATTGACATGTAGAAGGGACAGGGTCCCTAGGCGATGACGTTCTAGATTATCAGATTTATTTGTCCATGGATAGTTATGAATTTATGTTGAGATGTTTATTCAACTTAGTGACACTTGAATCCTTTTTGAATGATCTAATATTAATTACGCTTAGTTTAATTCTTCATTGTTTCTAATACCTGATAATTGTATGCATTTGTAACTCATTTATGTACATGTGCGTGACACTTGGGAATTCGGGAGCCGAGTTGCTATTCGGTCCTCGAATTTCGGGGCGCTACAAATAAACTAATGCTCTATCTTGAGAGGGAGTGTTGAGAAATACATTATTTATATTTTCTTATGTTTGCTTGTGTATATTTTGGTACTTGAATATCGTTTTCTCCGTTCATAGATATTGTTAGTATTTGGGCTAATACAAGCAACTTTCCCTAAACTCTACTCTTTCCTTCTTCTTCTTCTTCTTCTCTTTTTTTTTTTTGAAAGTAAAGTAGATCTAACTCTCTTATTACTTACATGGGGCAAAGCTCAAAAAGAGTACAAGCAAAAAATGGAGCAAAACATCTAGAGAAAAAGAAAAGGAAAAGAAGAATAAAAAGAGAATAGAATAAATCCTACACTTCAGGCTAGGGAGAAGAGCCCACATCCCGAGCAAAGAATAAAACACCCACACCTTGGGCCAGAGAGGAGAAGGAAAAAGAGGGAAGAGAAGTCCATATCATGGTCTAAGGAGAAAAGCCCACATCCTTGGCCATGAATCAAAGAAAAAGAGCTAACTCATTCATTGCGATAAAGGTGATAGGGGGAGGCAAAATGAGCATTGGCTGGCTTCAGGACATGGCTTTTATGATGCCTTAAGACAATGCCAACCTAACACAAAAAATAAGAGATGAAGGGATGAATCCCATGAGCATGTAAGATGAAGGGTCAAACAAAGTGGACAAGCACTTTCCATTATGGACTTGGATAAAAGCACTTGTAATAAAAACATATATTAGTCTAGAAGTGTCCAAGAGCAAAAAACTTTCCTCTTTCCTCTTTCTCCCCCATAAGCAAGGTTGACTTAAACTCTTCTTTCTTCTCTCCTCATATAGGATGGCCCCATAAGAATAACTATAAGTCTATCCTGAAACCTGCTAGATGGTCATGACCAAATAGAGTATTGAGATCTATAGCTTAAACTTCTCCCTTACCTTATATCTACTCTGAGGCTCCTAAGAATAATTAGAGGAATATATTTCTTTAACTAATATAAAGTATGATTTGAAGTTCCATATACAATATAATGCAATATAATGCAAAATAATGAATGATTCGTTAATAATGATATTCAAGGTCACTAACATAAGCAATGGTTTTCCAAGGCACAACTCGAACATGCAATTTACACGATCTTGAGCGACAATAATTTACAGGTAATTCTAGTTATAGAATTCTTTTTTATTTATAGGAACTTAACAATATCCACATGAGATCCATAAAATTAGGTTACTATTAAATTTGAATTTTACAAAAAAAAAAATAATTTTTCTTTATTTTAAAAACTCTAACAACTACTTCATTCGTGATATGAAGGTCTCAAAGGAAGTTTGCTCATCTTATAAAAAATCAACACTTACTGTAGACACTCCATCATATACATGAAATGGCCAATTGCAGCAAGATCTAATTGTTGATGACTTCTAAACTTTCATACCTAAACCAAGTCAAAAATAAAGCACAAGCTAACTCTTAAGCCAAGCTAAGCTAAGTCCAATCCAATTCCGTATCCAAGCCATGCTAAGTCCAAACCAAGCCAAATCATAAGCCAAGCCAAGTTAAATTCAAAGCCAAACCCTAAGCTAAATTGAAGTCAAATTCAAGCCAAATCCAAGAGGTGCATAAGGGGAGGTTTATCTAAGGAAGAACACATCCAAAAGTTATTTTTCTTCCAAAAATACCCTTAGATTTCTTCTTAATTTCACATTCTATCAATCCTAAAGCAAATGAGGGGATGACATGTGGTACCAAACCCTTCTTAGCCAATAAGAACCTTACATTTGTTATTTTTAACCCATACCTAACATTTAATTACACCATTGCCATCCCTTCAACTATAAAATGGGTCTCCCATCTCATTCTTTGCGCACCAAAGAGAGGGAGAAAGGAGTGAGCTCATTTACACACTTCTTTTCTTTAAGCTCTAAAGCATAGCCACCCAACCTAGCCTTGGATTACTATCCTAGATCTAGATCTGTGTGATTTCGCAGCACAAATCCCCAACAAGTGGTATCAGAGCAATCGTTGGGGTACAAATCTAAATCTGCAAGATTAGTAATAATGGGAAACGACAAGTTTGATATTGAAAAGTACTCAGGCAAAAATAATTTTGAGTTATGGAAGGTAAAGATGATTAGCCTATTAACCAAGCAAGGCGAGATTAAAGCTCTTGAGGAGTGAAAATCTACCATGAAAGGTGATGAATGGGAAAACCTTGATAGTAATGCTTTAGCCTTTATCCATTTATGTCTCACGGATGAGGTTCTCTATAATGTTTTGAGGGAGAAAACTGCGGCTAGTTTGTGAGCGAAGTTAGAGAACATCTATACAAAGAAGTCCTCTAAAAATCGCCTATACTTGAAGCTACAGTGTTATACCTTCAAGATGGTAGAGGGAGGAGATCTAGAAGCCCATATCAGCAACTTTAATAAATTGATGTGCAAATTGCTAGATATGGAGGAAGTGGTCAAAGATGAGGAACATGCATGTATATTGTTGAATTCTCTTCCTGCATCATATGAGTCTTTCAGGGACACGATGTGCACCGCAAATAAAACCCTAAGTGTTGACACCGTTATCTCAGCCCTTCAAGGGAAGGCTATGAGAAAGCTAAATGGCGACATGGGGGCATCTTCCGATGCACTGATTACGAGGGGTAGAGATTCTGAGCGAGGTACAGGATCTTCAAGACCTAGATCCAAATCGAAGGGCAAGGGCAAAGGAAAATTAAAGTGTTGGAATTGTGGGTTGTCTGGACACATGAAGAAGGATTGTAGAAATCCTAAAACAAATAAAGAAAATTCAGCGGCTTCTTCAAAGGAGGCCAACGTGGTCACATGTGATGAAGAATCAAGTGGTGGTGATGTTCTGTCTGTTTCCATGATTGGTCACTTACATGACATTCATAAAGACGAGTGGATACTTGACACTGGAGCATCTTATCACATGACTCCTCATCGGAGTTGGTTTACCAATTACAAGGAATGCTATGGTGGACAGGTTTTTATGGGCAATGATAATGCCTGTAATGTTGTGGCTATTAGTACGGTGAGCATCAAGATGTTTGATGGGATGGAGCGTACCTTGACTAATGTCAGGCACGTTCCTGATATGAAGAAAAGTCTAATTTCTCTCGGTGCACTCGAGGCTATAGGGTGCAAGTTCATCGGTATTGATGGTGTCCTTAAAGTATCAAAAGGGGCACTCATTGTTATGAGAGTGCAGAGGCACGAAAACCTTTACAGGTTGATTGGGAGCACTTCAGTAGGTGGAGTGACAACAGCTATTACAGATTCCACATCTCTAATATGTGGCATGCTCGTCTGGGCCACATGAGCGAGCGGGGCATGAAAGTACTTTCTGATCGATGTTTGATTCCAGCTTTTAAAAATTCTGATTTAGATATATGAGAGCATTGTATATATGGTAAACAATCTAGATTGTCTTTTAAATCTAGAAAACATGTTTGTAAGGGAGTGCTTGATTATGTACACTCTGATGTATAAGGGTCATCACCAAAAGTTTCCATTGGGGGGTCGTCATGGTTTTTTCATTCATTGACGACTACTCCAAGAAAGTTTGGGTTTACTTCATGAAGTGTAAATCCGAAGTTTTTACCATATTCAAACAATGGAAGACAATAGTGGAAAAACAGTTGGGGCGAAAAATAAAGGTTTTAAGGACTGACAATGGTGGAGAATTTACTTCCACTGAGTTAAATGAGTATTATAAGGATAAAGGGATCATCAGGCACAACACAGTGCGCCACACGCCAGAGCAAAACGGTGTGGCTGAGCGAATGAATTGGACTCTCCTAGAGAGGGCCAGATGCATGTTAAGTAATGTTGCGTTGGCAAGGACCTATGGACAGAGGCCGTTAACACGACTTGTTATTTGGTAAACCGATCTCCTTCAACGACAATTGAATGTAAAATCCTAGAGGAAGTATGGAGTGGTCAGAAAATTGACTACTCAGATCTACGCATATTTGGTTGTGAAGCTTACTCTCATGTACCATCAGTTGAGAGAGATTATCTAAACCATAGAGCCAAAAAGTACATCTTTATTGGCTATGACATTGGCGTGAAAGGTTACAAATTATTCGATAAGGTCACACACAAGGTCATCACGAGCCGTGATGTCAAATTCGATGAAAGCTCTCTATTCTGCAAGAATGATCGAGAGAAGCAAGAGGAACCAGAAAGGTTGATCGTAAACGTTTAGTTTGAATTAGATGATACTCAGGCAGAGACAAATGTGCAGACAGATGTACAGGATCAGGTGGAGCAGCCACCTGTGAGAAGGAATCCGCCGCGTGATTGCAGGTTACCGACAATATACATGGACGACTCTAATATTGCATATGCTCTCATTACAGATGAGGGGGACCCGTCTACTATTCAGGAGGCTCTTGATGAGCCTGATGTAGAAAAGTGGAAGGCGGCTATGGACGATGAGATAGACTCGTTGCACAAAAATCACACGTGAGAGCTGGTGGAGCTTCCAGTGGGCCGAAAAGCGATCGGATGCAAGTGGTTATCCAAAAGGAAACAAGATAGATACAAAGTAAGGTTGGTAGCGAAAAGTTATACTTAGAGAGAAGGAATCGACTTCACAGAGATATTCACGCTGGTAGTTAAGCAGGTGTCTATCAGATTCGTGTTGGCATTGGTTGCCCAATACGATCTCGAGTTGGAACAGATAGATGTGAAGACTGCATTCCTACACGGGGAATTAAAAGAGCAGATGTACATGAAGCAACCAGAGGGCTAAGAAAGTTAAAGGGGCAGAGAAAAAGGTTTGCAGGTTAATGAGGTCGTTGTACGACTTGAAATAGTCGCCTAGGGAGTGGTATAAAAAATTTGATTCTTTCATGGTGAGTCAGAAATTTCCTCGGAGTGAATACGATCACTGTGTCTATTACAAGACACTGAGTGATGAAAAATTCATCATCCTAGTACTATATGTTGATGATATGTTGATCGCCTGTCATGATATGTTTGAAATCAACGTACTGAAGACTCAGTTATCAGGGACATTCAAGATGAAAGATCTGGGGGCTGCAAAGAGGGTTCTCGGCATAGATATTCATAAAGACAGGAAGAAGACCAGGCTTTGGTTATCACAGGCAGAATACCTTGAAAAGGTGTTGATCAAGTATGCGATGGACCAAGCAAAGTCGGTGAGTACTCCCCACGCGGCTCACTTCAAGCTTTCCTCAGAACACTATCCTAAATCAAATGAAGAAAAACAAGTTATGTCACATGTGCCTTATTCGAATGCGGTTGGCAGTTTAATGTATGCCATGGTCTATACGAGACCAGATATTTCATAGGCAGTCGGTGTTGTGAGTAGATACATGTCAAATTTCGGCAAGCAACATTGGAAGCGATGAATGGCTACTTCGATACATACGAGGGACGAAAGACTATGTCTTAACTTTTGAGAAAACAGGAACAAAGTTGGTAGGGTATGTGGATTCCGATTATGCAAGCAGTGTGGATTCTAGAAAGTCTACTTCAGGATACTCGTTTGTACTAGCGGGTGGAGCAATCAGTTGGATGTCGAAGCTTCAGTCCGTGGTGGCTCTTTCCACGACCGAAGCAGAATATATGACAATGACGGAAGCGTTTAAATAAGGTGTTTGGCTTAGGGGCATGATAAATCAGTTGAGACTTCAGCAGGAGGCCGTGCCGGTTAACTGTGATAGCGAGAGCGCTATCAATTTGGCTAAAAATTCTGTTTATCACTCACGTATTAAACACATTGATGTTCGTCACCACCTGATCCGACAGGTGCTTGAGGAAGGGGGCATAACACTGAAAAAGATTCACACCAGCATGAATCCAACAGATATGCTCACCAAGGTCGTTCTTACAGAGAAGTTCAAGTTCTGTGCAACTTCTTTGGGCTTAGCGATGACGTAAAAGAAGGACGAAGTGTGCACGAGAAGCGTTGATTGAAGCTATGATGCAATGCAGAGATAAGAGGAGGTCAAACAACTACATAGTTAAAGATTGAAGACATGATGGAGATTGTTGTCAGAACTATGTCTTTAATCTGACATTTTTTTGGGGACGCTCGACGATTTCGACCCGTCGAGAATCGCTCGACTCAGCGAGCTCGGTTTTTTGGGTGTCCGTGATGCTCGACTCAAAGTCCAGCGAGGTGTCCGTGATGCTCGACTAGTCGAGGGTCAGGCTCGACCGGTCGAGCGGGTTGCTTGACCAGTCGAGGCCCTCCTTCGACTAGTCGAGGTTACGCAGATCCTGCATGAACTGCGTAAATTTGAGGTGGTTTCCAGACTTTTCCAAAGGAGGTGCGTAAGTGGAGTTTCCTAAACTATAAATAGGAGTCCCTAGGGCTATTCTAAAGGATTCTAAGGCTTTCTAAAAGTTTTCCAAGGGTTCCTAGAAGGGCTTTAGGGTTATCAAAGGGTATAACAAGGGTGAGATTCAAGGTTATTCGAATCGGGTAAGTCTTCTTTCTTGTAATTTCTATTTCATAGTGGATTTCTGTCGCTTTGTGCTGTGGTTTTTTCCCATAAGGGTTTTTCACGTTAAATCTTTGTGTTCTCTTGTGATTGCTTGACGTTATTAGATTGTATCTTAGATCTAGATCTGCGTGATTCCGCAGCACAAATCCCCAACAGATATATGGTCCGCCACTTGTCGGAATCCCGAATCCTATCCATAAAAAACCCGAGTTGATTGAGATTTTCTATGTTTTGTTATCTTGTTAACATTGCTCTCACATCATCTTTACATTCCATATATCCATGTACCTTGCATCCACCATGCTAGTCGATATATGAGTATATGCTCCCTAGGTTGTTAGAACCACTCAATAGATAAATTAGATACAAATGTCCCAATTTGACATATGCATTATACATAAAAGTGTTATTTTACATACATATGGTGTAAAAAACCTGGTACCGTTGCTAGAATAATTAACATACACATTTATACTGTTAAAACTAACTTAACCTGACTTGACTCCACCTGACCTGATTTTAATTGGGTATAAGTTGTGGGCCTGATTCGAACCTACGAGAGCTGATTTTAACCGGGTCTGAAAGGTGAGACCCGGACCCAATGCAATTATCTCAACGGGTCCAAAAAGCGACCCGGATTCACTAAAAAATGGAATGGGGCCCGCAGCCGCTCGATACATCTATACTTGGACACTGTGCTGGTAGAGTTAGATTTGAATTACTTGTATATCACGCATGCAATTTCTAAATGCCCGGGTATTATCTACCGCACTCGGTCCGCCGAGAGTCTGACGATAGTCTTTCTCTTCTCATAAGCACATCCATCCGCCTCTGCTACCAACATAAAAGCAGCCTCCAGAAAGCGAGAGGGAGTGAGAATCATGTGATCATCCCTTTCACCTCACTACCTTTCCCTTTTTTGAAAAAACCAGACCCAAAAGAAAAAACCCAAACCTCCTCCTTTCATCATCTTCCATAATTGCCTTTTTCTTTCATTTCATTCATTCTGAGAGAAGAGAAGAATGAATGTTTCGCAAGATACAGAGGTATAGAGTTTGTTAGAGAGAGAGAGAGAGAGAGAGAGAGAGAGAGAGAGAGAGAGAGAGAGAGAGAGAGAGAGAGAGAGAGAGAGAGAGAGAGAGAGAATGGGATCAACAAGCGCTTCAAGATTCATAAAATGTGTGACTGTCGGAGACGGCGCCGTGGGCAAGACTTGCATGCTCATCTCCTACACCAGCAACAAATTCCCCACTGTATTTTTTCTTTTCTGGGTCTTTTTGTTTTTGTTTTTTTAATCTTCTTTTTCTTTTCTTTTAATGGTTTCCTTTAATCTTCTCTGTTGTCAGGACTACGTACCAACAGTTTTCGATAACTTTAGTGCGAATGTTGTCGTCGAAGGGACTACTGTGAATTTAGGCCTCTGGGATACTGCTGGTATGATTTTGCCACTTCCCGATTGAATTTTGATTTTTAATTTTTTTTTTAAATTTTTTTTTTTTTGAGTATTTGAGGTTCAAAGAAGTGGGCTTCTTCTTCTTCTTCAAAAAAAAAAATAAAAAATGCTCAATTGGTTTTTTTAAAAAATAAAAATAAAATTTGTTCTTGGTTATCCAGATTGATTTCTGGCTTTCTGGAAGGGTATCTCTGTTTTTTTTTGGATAGGATTTTCAAATGTGATGGATTTTCTTGAAATTACATGATAAATTGGAATATCTGTTTTGAAAGCAATTTCACTTTTTCTGTATTTAGCAAGAGGTTGCACGTCAGGCTGTATTTTGAGACTATCCAGTGTATTTCCGGCTAGTAATACCTTATACATGTCTCGAGTGGTCTGATTCCATTTCTTCTGAGGAAATCATTCCTCCAAATTCAAAATATTCCTTCCTTGAGAAAAACAGTCATAGGCATCTAGATACAGGGAAAGAAACTAAGACTCTTGACACCTCTTGACCGAGAAGGACAGTAGTTTCGATAGCAATCCTCCATGGGGAGACATGAAGACATGTTAAATAAAATGATAGAGCAGTGTGACAAATGTGGTTTGAACAACAATATCATGAGAGATGCACTAAATGATATTATTGCGAGATTTTCAATATCTCGGAAGATTTTAAAATATCGCTTTTTCGTCGAGATATTATCGCAATGTTATCATGAAAAATGGTAAAACCTTAAGGATCTTCTTATATTATTTATTAATTTACAATAAATTTTTTAAATAGTTTTACAAGATTTTCCCAAAAATATCCTGAGAAGAAACCTCAAAATTTGAACATCTACCAAGAATTTTCGGGCAACAAATTGCTAAGAAGGAGATTTGTCGCTATGTGGTAGAGAGAGGGTTTGAGTCATTCCCCTCCCCTTAACCAAATACTTGTCCCTCAAGGGCTGAACTTGAAAAATCACTTCACAAAAGCAGGTCAATCTTCCATGTTGCATCTTCAGGTGGAGCATCCATCCATTGGACCAACACCTGGTTAGAGCCTTGCTCCCCCATTTGACAACGCGTTGATCCTATAGATTGTGGAGATGCTTGAATCACTCTAATGTTAGAAAATTTTGATAATTCACTCGCCATCACAACATTGCTCCAAGCTTCTTTTTAAGGTAAGACACATGAAAGACTGTATGTAGTTTTGCACCCTCTGGCAGCTGCAACTGATAAGCAACTGGTCCGAAGTGCTTAATCACCTTCAAGGGTCCATAGAATGTGGAGAAAGTTTCATGGACCTACACATAACAATAGAAGATTGCCTATATGGTTGAAGATGCAAATACACCCAATCTTCAACTTGAAATTCACTCAGTCCTACGTGTGTCAGCTTGTTATTTCATTCCCACTGCAGGTTTTCCTTCAACAACTGGAGAACCTTGTCATGAACATAGAGTTCAATATCTAGTTGATTAACTGGAGAATTTCCTGAGAGTAGCGGAGTAGCTTTGATGTATGCTGTCCATAATCGGCCTCATACGGTGCCATTTTGGTAGCTTTATGGTATATGGTATTCTACCATCATTTAACCAAAGGAATTCAACTGACCCAATGCTTTGGTCAAGCACCTGCAAAGCACCTCAAAATATGTTTCTAAAATATGATTAAGCACTTCTATTCGTTCATCTGCTTCCGGGTGGAATGTCGTACTCATTTTTAGTTGTTTGCCTTGCATTCTCCATAGTTCCTTTCAAAATACACTAGTGAAAAAGAGCTTGTGATTGCTTATTATGAGAATAGGCATGCTATGTAGCCCGAAGATCTTATTAACAAAAGCCTCAGCTACAGTAGCTGCCAAATGTGGATGGGAGAGGTACAAAATGGGAAGATTTGGACAGCCTGTCCACAGCCACAGAATGACGCTATGCCCTTGATGTAACCTTCCATGAAGTCCATCGAAATCTCTGTTCAAAATTTATTTTGCATTGGCAATGGCTGTAGTAGACTAGATAACTCACATTTTCTACATTATTGGTTATTACACTGATATACATATCATTCCACTAAGTAGCAACCAGTGTTTTAAATAGCGGTAGCGTGTTGCGTAGCGTTCAACCCTCCGTAGCGTGTAGCGAAATAGCGTAGCGTGTAGCGTAAGCTACACAATACTTCTATTTTTTAATTAAAAAAATATTATATATATATTAAATAGTAAGAAAAAACAAAATATTTTGACATTTTGAGTTAGCAATTACAGTCCATAATTTAATTGGTAAATTTTAAGTTAATACATGTCTCGTGTACAATTTTTTAAGGGCCTGAATTAGGTAGGACTCAGATTGTGAAGTGTAGCACACGAGTGTCAAATTTTTTCGGACCCCACTCGTGATGAATGTGTTATATCCACACCGTCCACCCATTTTGCCAAATAATTTTAGGGCATGAGCCCAAAAATGAGGCAGATCCAAAGCTCAGGTGGACCGCACCATAAGAAACAATGATAATTAAACGACTATCATTAAAAATTTACTGGGGCTACAAAAGTTTTAGATCAAGCTGACATGTGTGTTTTCCCTTCATCCACGTTAGTGTGACCCTATTAACAGGTTAGATGGAAAATAAACATTACAGTGGACCCTAAGAAATTTTTAATTGTGAGCATTTTATAACCACTGTTTCCTATGTTGTGGTTCACCTGAGATTTGGATCTTACTAATTTTTTGAATCATAATCTAAAATGATGTGGCAAAATGGATGGACGGCATGGATAAAATACATACAGTATGGTGGGGCCCATGTGGCACGTGTACATTTTATTAAATTGTGCAACGTGTTGCGTAACGCGTACCAGTCCATTCATTTGACGCAAGCAAGTCCTATGGGTCTGATCATGAGGTATGTGTTATATCTAAACCGTCTATTCATTTGAAGAGCTCGTCTTAAGGTTGACACGAAAAATAATACAGATCTAATTATCAAGTGGACCACACTGCAAAAAGCAGTGGGGGATTGAACGTCTACCATTGAAACCCTTTTTAGGATCACAGAACTTCTGGATCAATATGAAATTTGTTTTGACTCTTCATTCAGGTCTTTTTGACCTTTTGAACTGATTGGATGGAAAATAAACGTTATGGTGGGCCTACGAATTTTTTAACGGTGAAAAATCATCATCTCGCTGCTATTTTTGGTGTGGTCCAGACGATCTTTGGATACGATTCATTTTTTGGCTAATGCTCTAAAATGATATTTAAAAACAGATGAACGGTGTAGATATAATAAATACATCGCTGTGGAGCCCATGTAACTTTGATCTACTTCGAACCGTTCGTACGACTCAGAGCTCGAGGAGTGTCAGCGCTCGTCTTAGCATGACACGTACCTACAACAGCTATACTACACCAGTCAAACCGCTTCCGATTTCAAAAGAAAAAAACGGGAGAGGGAAACCGAAAAGAAAAGAGGGACAGAAGAGGGAGAGAGAGAGAGAGAGAGAGAGAGAGAGAGAGAGAGAGAGAGAAGAGAGAGAGAGAGAGAGAGAGAGAGAGAAGAAGAAGAAGAAGAAGAAGAAGAAGAAGAAGTACGAGGGTCCAAGCCTACACATGTTAGGGTTTCAATTCGGGAAAACCTAGGGTACCGTGTTTCAATACGGGAAAACCTAGGGTTTCAAAAGTGGAATAAAACTTGGGTATTTGAGATGATTTAGGGTTAGGGTTATGGAAACAAGGCGAAAAGAGGAGTGAAATAGAGACGAGAGGGAACCTGTGATAAGTCCGCACGTGTGGACAGGAAACCGACCTGACGCACGTGCGTGGATGGTGGCCCGCACGTGTGGAGCCCACGAATCTGGAATGGACCAGATAGGGCCTGGTCGGCCAAGGATGGGCCACCTTCCCTCCAAATTTTAGGCCAAACGGATGATCGTTTTGAACACGGTGCTCCGCCGAAGTTTCAGTCTTCCTGCAGGGCCAGATTCTGGAAATCTGTTGTAGGGGAAAGATTTGTTGCAAATGTGGGTGGATTTGATGAGGGGATGGCTGTAGGAGATGAGGAATATGGAGGGTAGGAGATGGGAGCGATTTGGGATGGGTGTGGCTTTGCACCATAGTAGTTAGCCCTTCGAAGAAGGGAGGGTTTCGCACCCAATTGGGTTTCCACAACTTAAAGAATTATAGAAGTAGGAAAACATAAAATTTTATTAATCATCTTCAATGAGAAAAAAAGACTACAAGGGGTGCCTATTTATAATAAAATCATATACCCCAAAACTCAAGCCATGTGTGCGCCCTTTTACTTGGAGACGAAGTAATAAAAAATAACAAGTAATCAAAGCAATTTAAACCGTTCATGATACTCGTAATAATAATAATAAGCAAAACCCAAAGTACTAGATTATTTAGAATAGTGGGCCATGGTCATGAGAACCCATGGTGGGATTTACATGACGATCGGGTCCACTCCAATGAACTAAAACGCAGTCTTCTAACTAGGAGGCCCTTCCTGGACGTCGTCTTCGATCCAGATCGATGGTGGGGCCCTCCTCCTTGCGAACGTGCGTAGGGGGCGTGCGTGTGCGCATGATGTCCCCATCAACTCTCCCCGGCTGTGAAGATTTCGCCACTGGCGAAACAAAATTCCTGAATCGCTCTAAGATGTCAGGATCAACTCTCTGAAGCCCTTTCTCAGTGAGCCACGTACTGTCTGAAGCTGGGCGTGACTTCCACATGACCAAGAACTTTTGAAATCCGCCGTTTGACGTCGATGTTATCTGATGATCCAAGATATCCTCTATCTCCTCTCTGGGTGTGGGAAAGGTAGGTATGAGAGGTAGAGGCTGGGAAGATGGGTCAGGAGGGGGTTATGGATCAAGGGAAAGGTCTGGGGAATCAGGATGGTTAGGTGACAGGCTGGACAATGTATCAGTGGTCCCCTGAAATGCAACTAGATCCTCCACATTGACTGTGGAATTAATTCCCATGGAAGGTGGAAGATCTACCACATACGCATCGAGACCGTTTCGTTTTATAATTTGAATGGTCCAGCGCTACGCGCATGTAATTTATGAACGACTCCCTGAGGGTACCACTTTGGCTTGATGCGGACCATCACAGAGTCCCCTACATTGAATTCATTGAATTGTTTATGTTGATCAGCAGAAATTTTGTAATGTTCATTACTAGTATTGATCTTTCCCCTGATTTCTTGATGCAATGAAGGAATGTGATGTGCAAAGGACTTTGCAGACTCTGATGGCCTATGAGACGGGGACATAGGGACAAGATCAATAGGCTTTCTAGGTTTATAACCAGTAACGACTTCAAAAGGACTAAAACCTGTGGATTTATTGACACTGACAGAACTATTAAATGCAAACTTGGCAATAGGTAGTGCAGTGTCTCACGTCTTGGTATGCTCCCCCACTAAACACCTGAGCAAATTTTCCGGACTCCTATTGACCACCTCAGACAGATTTGGTAGAGTCGGCCCAGGGACTAAATCAATGGCGTGCTGTATATTCCTCATAGGGGGAAGCTCATCCGATAGATCATCGGGAAAGACATCACGACACTCATCCACTACCGGAATGGTCTCAGTGGGTAACTCTGCATTAGCCTCTAGTGCACTTTCCCTAGCCACAAGGGCGTACACCATCGAGTCCGACACAGTCTCTCACTCAAAGTCTTTAGTATTTAGAATATGGAGAGGCTTAGACTTGGACTTCAATTCCTCAACCAACCTCAAGTGATAAGAAAAAGGGAGGCATTTTTCCTTAAGAGTTTCTTTAATTTCTCCCCAATGGACTATTGGGGGTTCCCTCAACCTCTCTTTCTTTCACTCCACAGTAGCCCAAAACCTCTTTGCTTGGCCCACAAGCTTCATCTTGGCAAATTAGACTCGACGAGCATCCGACATGTCGTACCACTCAAAGTAGTGGTCCATATCCGCCAACCAATCTAGAAAAGCTTTAGGGCCCAAGTGGCTATTAAACGTGGAGGCGTCTACTCTAACTCCCTTAAGGAGTTGCGCATCGGGGTCATAGTGGTCTTGATGTCCCTTACGGGGTGGGTGCACAGGTGCGCGCCCATAACCGATTTCTTGACCACCTCCATTCCTTGGTCTATCTTCCTGACCACTTGCCTGAGATTGAGCATCTTCCCCAATGGTGGGGTTTGCCCGGGCGGAGGTTTCTAATTGGGTAACGCGCACATTAATTTGTTCAAGGTGATGGTCAATACGTTGTTCCATGCGCTTACCCAAAGACTCAAACTGTCGGGTTAGGTTGTCCATTGATTTTTGCAATTGCTCCATGTTTAGCGTAGGGTGCAAATCAAAACCGCAACCAGTATGTGTGGGCATACAACTATTTTCTAACTCAAAAACCCTCTAACACAGCTATATGCGTCTAAATGAAACTAAATGATCCTACAAGACTCTATGATGAGAGTTAATGCAAACTAAATGTGAATAGACCAAACCCTAAACATGCAATGCATTCTCCTATAAGAACCCTAAGCTCTGATACCAAATTTGATGTAGGACATGAAAATTAGATATGATGTGTAAGATTTCAGGCTTTAGATCATAATAATTTAGAAACAATCACAATAATTCCACATCCCACATAAAGTCAAGCATTCAATAAGGGAAATCTACAAGGGTCCAAGTCTACACATGTTAGTGCTGAATCAATTAAAAATTGAATCTACGAGGGTCCAAGCCTACACATGTTAGGGCCAAATCAATTAAAAATTATAGACCAAACAATGCTCAAAGGATAGTAGATTCATCCACACATGCAAATGATTATTTCCCAATCCAAGGGATTCTCACGTTTCAATTCGAAAAAACTTAGGGTTTCAAAAGTGGAAAGAGGAGTGAAATAGAGACGAGAGGGAACCTGTGATAAGCCCGCACGTGTGGACAACAAACTGGCTTGACGCACGTGCGTGGATGGCGGCCCGCACGTGTGTGGGGCCCACGAATCTGGAATGGGCCAACTAGGGCCTCGTCGGCTAGGGATGGGCCACCTTCCCTCCAAATTTCAAGCCAAACGGATGATCGGTTTGAACACGGTGCTCCGCCAAAGTTTCAACCCTCATGTAGGGCCAGATTCTGGATATCTGTTGTAGGGGAAAGATTAGTTGCAAACGTGGGTGGATTTGATGAGAGGATGACTATAGGAGATGAGAAATATGGAAGGTAGGAGATGGGGGTGATTTGGGATGGGTGTGGCTTCGCACCACGGTAGTTAGCCCTTCGAAGAAGGGAGGGTTTCGCACCCAATTAGGTTTCCACAACTCAGAGAATTAGAGAAGCAGGAAAACGCAGAATTTTATTAATCATCTTCAATGAGAAAAAAAGACTACAAGAGGTGCCTATTTATAATAAAATCTTATACCCCAAAACTCGCGCAATGTGCGCGCCCTATTACTTGGAGGCAGGTAATAAAAAATAACAACTAATCGAAGCAATCTAAACCGTCCATGATACTCCTAATAACAATAATAAGCAAAACCCAAAGTACTAGATTATTTAGAATAGTGGGCCATGATCATCCATGGTGGGATTCACATGACGATCGGGTCCACTGTAATGAACCAAAACGCAGTCCTCTAACTAGGAGGCCCTCCCTGGACGTCGTCATCGATCCAGATCGATGGTGGGGCCCTCCTTGCGTACGTGCGTAGGGGGGGCGTGTGTGTGATGTCCCCATCAGAAGCCCAACTGTGCAGTTGTCAAAACATTCGAACTTGACTAAATAATTGGTACGGAACCTGATTGACAAAGCTGGGACAACACTCCACCTTGGTCCGGACCCTCATGTGATGCAAACCAGGCACAAAGCGCATGTGTAAATTGCAGCAGTTCATCTTCCCGACCATTCACTCTATCAACTAGAGCCATGGAATTGCATCACCGTTAAATTAACCGAGGCTAGCCTAACCATTTGACCCTTGGGAATTGATTGATTCTTTAATTTTAAGGTTATCTGTACAAGGTAAGAGGATTGCTCTGCTGGTCGAATTTTCATTATCTTTTGGTTTGATTTCAGCTCTCAATGCTTTTATTTTGGGTATATGAGTTTCCTATTAAAGTGAGTTCTCTTGCAGTAAAAAGGTGCTTTTCGAATCTTTGTGCAGCACATGCACATAGAGATTTTATTCCTCTACATTACACAAAAGCAGGACACATTTCGGAAAGTTATGGTGATCTGTACCATTCATTGGGTTTGTCCCATTGTGAATGGGCCATTGCCAAAAATTACATTGCTTAGACAATCCTATCTCATTGGTGGTCTTTTTCTCCCATTTAATGCTGAATGAACTCTGCCAAAGTTCTTTTCCCCATTCCATCTGTAGGCCAGTGGTCGAACAAGATCATCCAATCAATGGAAAATTTCTAGTTTGGCCCACTCATGACAGGGCCCACCAGAAGTTGGTCATGGATTGTGGTGCCACATGTTCAATGTATGTTCAGCGCACTGGATGAAAAATTCCTTGCCACACACAGAATAGATTTTCTCAAAAGATGCTCAATTGAATTTTGGAATTTCTGCTATTATTTTATTTTTATTATTGAAGCAAATGCTGATTTTTTGTTTTCTGTATAGGGCAAGAGGATTACAATAGGCTAAGACCTTTGAGCTACAGAGGAGCAGATGTTTTTGTGTTAGCTTTTTCGCTAGTTAGCCGTGCGAGCTTTGAAAATGTGATGAAAAAGGTGCTTATTTTCATTACTGTTATCTTACCTTTTTGCTGTTCTTATTATTTGGGTTCCCGTAATGAATTTCCTTGTATTGAGCTGCTTCTGATGTAAATTCTACACAGTGGATTCCTGAACTTCAGCATTATGCTCCTGGAGTTCCGATCATACTGGCTGGCACCAAATTGGGTAAGTTGGAAGACCAACCAAATGACACCAGATTAGATTTCATCATTAGAAAGAAAAAAAAGAGAGAGATGTCAAATTAGGTTTGTTTTTCAACTTTTAGTTCAATATGCTTTGCAATATATATATATATATATATATATATATCTTGTTTTAGCGTACTTATGCATGATTGGAGATTTCATTCTATAATTTGCCATTGCCTTTTCGTTCGATCTTGTCAGGAATCTTTTCATTGGTCACATAAGATTGATGCAGGCTCTCCTGTTCAAGCAATAGGTTCTTATAAAATTGGGCAAACCATTTCAGGCACCTTCAGCTGTGTTCGGCTCAGGCTGTGAGAAAATAATTTGCAACGTTTGGGATTCTACTTCGAAAATCATGAAAGAAAACTCATATGGATATATTAGAAAGGTCTATTCTAATACAACAAATAAGAGCCCCACCCTCGTAATTTTGAAAATTTTACTGAGAATAGTTCGAAAATCACAAATTATCTTTCTCTGCTCATAAAACGGCCATGAGCTCAGTGCTACTTCAATGTCATTTTAATAAATCGTACACTTTGGTGTTTAAGAATAATTGAACAAGTAATATATACGATGATGTAAGTCAATAGTAGATAGAAGGAGAATGGTATGGTGGAACCAGTGTTTCAAATAGCGCCCGTAGCGTAGCGGTAGCATACGCTACGTAGCGTAGCGTGGCCGTAGCGCTACGTAGCGTCCCAAATAGCGTAAATCCCCTGTAGCGTACGCTACGGGGGTCGTAGCGTACGCTACAGCTATGTAGCGCGTAGCGTACGTAGCGTAAGCTACAATGTATTTTTTTACTGTTTTTTTTTTTTTTTTTTTTTTTTTTTCACATTTTCTTTATTTCTAATGTTGAGGAATGTAACACTTGTTTTGTACTTGATACTTTTAACCTATAGGATTTTTATTTCTTTTCATAATTGTGACTTGTGGTTTCAATTAGACATTATTAATTAAAGTGGTTTGCTTAGAAAGTTGTTGATGTGATAATTATTTAATTTGGCTTATATATGTGGATTGACTTTTGATAAATGATAACTAATAACTTTTTTGAGCATGCTTATAATTTATAAATGAATCATCCTTTTAGGCATTTTTATATTTTTTTCCTTTTTTTTCCACTATTTATTATATATGTCCTATTTTTAAATTAAAAAATTGAAGTATCGTGTAGCTTACGCTTCACGCTACGTATTTACGCTACACGCTATAGAGGGCTGAGCGCTACGCATCACGCTACCGCTATTTAAAACACTGGGTGGAACTCATCCAAGAAAGTTTAAACAGAAAATAAAAGGAGAATGGTATGATAAAACTTGGCCAAGAAAATTACTTTTGAGGAACAAACAGTAATAGTTTGATGCAAACAATGTTTTCTATATCGTTATCGTGTAATGTATTGCGCACCCTTCAGATACGTATACATATCCGTTATCACATGGGATATATCGGTTGTATATCGCGTAATTTATTGCTATTGTTGGGAAACATGGTGAAACATTGGGAAATTGGTTGAATTTTTCAATGAAACTTTAGGGATTGTTAAAAAAGACACCAATACAAACTTAGAAATAAAAAAAAATCACAAAAAAAGTGCATATAATAGGTTTTCTTTGTATAGGGTCCTAATCCATGCATTGTTTGACCGCAGTTACTGAATTGACACAACTATATTCAAAGTCAATTTATAAATGTAAGAAGACATATACGGAAACACAAGCATTACATTCAAAAGCAAAAGAAGTAGAAAACTAGAAATATTCCAGTGGATTTCAGAAAAAATAAATTTTAAACATTTTTAATTAAAAATTTATTTATTTTTTTCCGAAAATGTAGATCAGGTTATGTACATGTTTGATTTCAGGTTATGTACATGTTTGATTTCATGTTTGGACACTATATTGGCACCGATTTGGAAAGAAATTAATTTTCCCCAATTTTCCGCAACTCGGCCCATTTCCTCCAATTCTTGAAACCGAAGCTTCAAATCCATAAATTTTCTTGCAAAACATGAAGAATCATGGGTTTCTTATCATTTGAAACTTATTACAACATATAAAAACGAAAAAAAAAATAAAAAATCAAAACTAAACAACACGCACCTTTTAGAATTTGGCCCCAAGAAGCTTTTGATCGCTATTTAGGAGAAATTTCGAAGATTTTCTTTCAACAAGCTATAGTGGACTAGTTGAAATCACCTTACAATGTATTGGGAAGAGATATATGTGCACACGCACACACACACACACACACATACACGGGTTTCCTTTTATCCCTTTCAATATCGTACTTGGTATGGATATATCGCACGATATTGCGATATCGTGCAATATTATGATATCGTGCAATATATTGCATGATACCGTGACAATGGATATTAAAGCTGGATATCGTATCGCCAAGCTGGGATAACAGATATATCGATGATATCGCAAGATACTGAAAACACTTAGTATGGATATATGCACGATATTGCGATATCGTGCGTTATTACAATATCGTGCGATATTACGATATCGTGCAATATATTACATGATACCATGAACAATGGATATTAAAGCTGGGTTTCGTATCGCCAAGCTGGGATAACTGATATATCGATGATATCGCAAGATACTGAAAACACTGGATGCAAACAATAAATTTATTTATAGCTGGAAGGAGGAAGAAAATCTATTCACCACTGTCTTACTTCTAATTCTATCCTGAACTCTGTGTTGTGCAGCTTGTGCCATTTTCTTGTTGGAAGATTCTAATATCATAATGGATTGTCTCAAACTCAAAAGAGTCTTTTGCAAAATCTCAAACTCTATTGAGGCTTAAAATGGAAAGGGTTTTGAGTTGCAACCTTGGGTTGTTAATGACCTGTATCCATGGTGCTAAAGATGGGTTGAAAAAGCTGTGTTTTCTTTAGGTGATAGAGAAGATGAGCATTTCATGAAATAGGCAAATTCACATTTTTATCCAGGGTTTGTCTGTCATTCTTATGATATCCTGAAGCACTTGCTAAAAGGATTCGGGCTGCAATTGGTGTAGGGACAATATATTATATTGACTGTAATATACCTTATGATGGGCTTCTTTCTAACTGTGCCTTTATTTTAACTGAGAGGAGGAAGACGAGCTTTTTCATGCGACTTCTAAATTCTTTGAAATTAATTAACAATTATGTGTATCAAACCCCGCCTGGTAAAAATGCACCTGCTGGTCCCCAGCCTAGTTAAAGGAAGAGATGATGTCAGGTATCTAGCCTGTTCTCAAAGTTCTCTAAGCAATAATGAGAATTCCTCTTTCAGATATGGATGCTTAGCATGGCAGGATTCTTATAGCTGACCCCAAATTGCTGTGGCAAGGCTGTGATGATAGTGATGTAATGATGCTGTTGATGATGATGAAATCACATCATCATCAACACTTACATATATCAATCTCTGTTTCGTGCATGAAGATATTCAGGCTTCCTTTTGAGTTGCATTGTTTCCACTGTAGGTGTACCTATAACCAGAGTCTTTTATTTTGGCATCTTTATCATTTTCCCTATGCACATTACATTTTTGTTGTATGAAATTTAGAGGTCTGTAGAGTACCTGGGTAATTGTATTTGCTGACGTTGGTACCTTACGTTGTTTCTACCGTGAGATATGGTTACTAGATTTGTTATTTTCTGAACTCCTAGCACTTGTTCATGGTACTAAAAACTAAATTGTAGATTTTCAATTCATACCTCATTTTGGATAGTATCACACTGACCAGATACATTGCATTGTATCAGCCAAGTAGAAAGCATCATATTTGTGGGAGCATAGCATCAAACCATGTTTGTATGGAGCATTACACATGATAGGTTTTGAGAATTCACTCCTCAAAGTTTAAAGGATGTCTTTCAATGCATAAAAAAACATTAATACTTCATTCAATTATTTCTAGAAGTCTTTAGCATCCGTATATGCTTTTCCCATCCCATGTAAAAGAAACACTAAGATAATCTGAACTCTTCATTAAATCTAATCCTAACTGTTTATTTGAAAGTAAATTGGCCATAACACACTCAATTATCAATTGATGTTTGAACTGCATGATCTTAGACCTGTTCGAAAGTCAATTCAATAGGATCTCAAATGGGTGCAGTCTTGTGTTGTTCCAACATTGTTTGACAGCCAAATAGTGGCCCATACAATTAGTGATGAAAATTATCTTGAATTAAATAAAAAATAACAAAACACGGAGTGTCACTAGATGGATAGACTATTGTTTGATCTAATTTTTGCTCATTGAAGGTTGCATCAATTCCTCTTGTGAGGAAGAACAGCCCTGCAGTTCAGGTCTCTGTGGTTGTCAATTGGCATGGCACACCTTTACATCATTTCACTGTCTACTTTGGTGGAAGTTGATCGTGTAGGTCTAGCTGTCTGATACTCATGAATCTTTCTTGATCCCAAGTCATTGTGCATCATTCCTTTCTCTCTCCTTGTGGTATCAGATTTTTATTTCCATTTTAAATCCAGAAGGAAAATGCGCAATTAAAAAATGAGTTTTTAAAAGAGAATCACCCACAGATATTTGGGTAAATGAATTTGAATAAGGGGTCGTTTGGATGCCTGTAAAATCCTTTGGTTGTAAGGTTTTCAGGTAAAATGTTTACAAGGTCCCTATTCATGGCTCAGTGGTAGACCCACTGTGTTCCAACACTGAGCTCATGAGTTCGAGTACCCATGTGGTGTGCGTGGGTGTGAGCGAGTGTGTGTAAAAAAAAAGGTAAAAGGTTTACTAGTATTGTTTGGATGGGAGAATTTCGGTGTAAGGGCATTTCCAAGTTGTAACTCTTTACAAGTAAACACCCCACTTGTTTTCCGATAAAAAACCATGTTTCAAATTATAGGTAAATGGATTACATATGCAGAGACATCATACAGAGCAGAGCACAATGGTTGATACAGAACTGGTTGTGGGCCCTACCACCGGTAGGGTGGGCGTGCGAGTAAATGGTGCGCTGCTAGGGTGGGCCCCATTGTGATGTTTATGTAAAATCCATCTTGACTACCAGGTTTGTTACCTCATGTTAGACCAAGGTCCCAAAAAATACTCCCATCCATAATTCAGGTGGACCACATAATTGGAAATAGTGCACAGGGCAACAATTGGCCTCCAAACTGTTTCCCTTGGTGTGGACCACCTGAATAATGGATGGGCCTGATTTGTATGCCCTAGGCCTAAATTTTGGTGTGACATCTAATGGTTTGAGTGGATTTCGTATAGTCATCACGGTGGGCCGTGTAAAAATCAAGGGTGGATATCTCTATCACAACTGTTTTCTTTGGTGCGGTCCAACTGAATCCCGAGTCAGCTTAATTTTTTTTGACTTTGGGCTGAAACTGGGATTACCCATCTAATGGACGGATTGGATATAACATACACATCATGGTTGGCCTCTCCAAAAATCAAGTCCGGCATCCCAAGGGAGATTATTTGTAAAAGATGGGAATTGTATAGACACACCTCTTGATTTTGACAGGGCCCACCGATCCACTTTGACCATTAGGTATTTAGTCCCATGTTAGGCATAGAGACAACAAATCATGCTGACCCGTGATTCTGGTGGGGCGCACCAAAGGAAATAGTTGGGAGATCGACATCCACCCTTGATTTCTACAAGGGCCTACCGTGATAATTATATGAAATCCACTCTAACCATTAGATTCCACACAAAAATTTAGGCATGTGGCTCATTCCCATCCTTGATTCACTTGGCCACACAAATGGAAATAGTTTGGAGGGTGAGCATTGCCCTGTACACTTTTTTCAATCATGTGGTCCCCCTAAATCACAAATGGAGCTGATGATGGGGACATCACGCGCACACACACTCCCCCCCTACGCACGTACACAAGGAGGACCCCACCATCGATTTGGATTGATGGGAACGTCCAGGGAGGGCCTCCTAATTAGAGGATTGCGTTTTGGTTCGTTGAAGTGGACCCGATAGCCATGTACAGCCCACCATGGGTTCTCATGATCGTGGCCCACTAGTCTAATTAATCTCGTATTTTAGGTTTTGTTTATTATTGTTATTAAGAGTATCGTGGACGGTTTAAATTACTTTGATTAGTTGTTATTTTTGATTACTTCATCGCCAAGTAATAGGTTGCACGCATGGCGCGAGTTTTGGGGTGTAGAATTTTTTTTATTTATAAATAGGCATCCCTTGTAGGGTTTTTTCCTCATTGAAGATTAATAAAAATTCCTGCGTTTTTTACTCATCTGAGCCTCTGAGTTGTGGAAATCCAATTGGGTGTGAAACCCTCCCTTCTTCGAAGGGTTGACTACTGTGGTGCGAAGCCACATCTATCCTGATTCGCTTTCATCTTCTACCATCCATACTTCTCATCTCTTATAATCATCTACGCTTCAAATCCGTTCTTTATTGCAGCAATTTTTCTCTTTATAGCAGAATTCCAAAATCTGGCCCTACAGGATGACTGAAACTTCGGCAGAGCACCACGCACAGACCGTACATCGGATAGGCCCGAAACTTGGGGGTTTTGGAGCCCACCCCTGGCCGACCAAACTCAAGGAGTCGGTTTCTGGATTCGGGGCCCCCTCGCACATGCGGCCAGGCCTCTTTGCACGTGCGTCAGGTCTGGCCCACTGTCTGCGCTCGTGGACTGTCGCCGGGTTCAGATTTCCCACCTCTCTTATCCCTCTCGTACTTATTTTCCATAACCCTAACCTTGATTGCATTATTTTCAATTTGTTTGCCCCCCCCCCCCCCCCCTTTTTTTTTAATCCTAAGGTTCTTTGAACTGGAACCTGTGAATCCCTTGGATTAGGGACATATTGCTGTGCATGTGTGGATGAATTTACTTCCCTATGAGTATCGTTTGGTTCATAATTTTTATTGATCCAACCCTAACATGTGTAGGTCTGGACCCGCATAGATTCCCCTTGATTGAATGTTGAACTTTTGTGTGGGATATGGAATTTGTGTAATTGTTTCTGAACTAACGTGATCTTAAGCCTGAAAATCTTGTACATCATATTTGAATTTCATGTCCTACATCAAATTTGGTATCAGAGCCTAGGGTTCTTATAGGGGAATGCATTACATGTTTAGGGTAGTTTGTTTAAGTCCATCATGCATCTAGTTTCATCATATATAGCTGTTTAGAAGTCCATAGTTACTGAAATTAGTTGCTGAAATTTCTGTTATCAGGAAGCTAGCAATTCACATTGCTGTAACTTTTTGTTATTCCCTTATTTTGACAACTATATTGCTGGATTTTAGTAGCACTGCGTAGTTTCCCTCATATAGAGTCTCATAGGATCATTTAGTCCCATTTAGTTGTATATAGTCGTAGTAGAAAGTCTTTAGGTAGAGTTAGCAGGTGTATGCCCACACGTACGGGTCGTGGTTTTGGTTTGCACCCTACACTAAACATGGAGGAACTGTAAGAATCAGTGAACAAGTTATACCAACACGTTGATTCTTTGAGTAAGCGCTTGGAACAACGCATAGATCAATGCCTTGACCAATTTAATGATTGCGTTACCCAACTAGAGGCCTCCCTCAGGGCAAACCCCACCATTGGAGAAGATGTCCAATCTTAGGTAGGTGGTCAGGAGGTTAGACTAAGGAATGAAGGCGGCCAAGGAGTTGGTCATGGGTGTGCACCTGTGCACCCACCCCGCGAGAGACATCATGACCAATATGACCCAGACGCGCAACTCCTCAAGGAAGTTAGAGTAGATGCCCCTACGTTTGATGGCCACTTGGACCCTAAAGCCTTTTTAAATTGGTTGGTGGATATGGACCACTATTTTGAGTGGTATGACATGTCGGATGCTCGATGAGTCCGATTCGCCATGATGAAGCTTGTGGGCCAAGCAAAAAAGGTTTTGGGCGACGGGAGAGCGAAAGAAAGAAAGAACTAGGGAACTCCCAATAGTCCATTAGGAAGAAATGAAATAAACACTTAAAGAGAAGTACCTCCCTTTCTCTTATCGCTTACGGTTGATTGAGGAGTGGCAGTCTCTTCGACAGGGTTCCATGAGTGTTGCTGACTATATTGAGAAGTTTGAAGAGTACTTGACCAGCTGCGAGGTTGATGAGGACCCCGTACTCACCCTTGCTCGTTTTAAAACGGGTCTCCATCTTGACATTAGGAGAGAATTGCTCGCCAAAGATATAGATACTATTGAGCAGTTGTATCAAGTAGTGTTAGACGTCGAGCAATATCTTAAGGCATCTGTGGGAAGGCGATTTGACTTTCGCGATCCTAGTGCTAAGGCCAACCCCTCTGGGGCTAAACCTATCACTGGGTACTAGAACAAACCTTCCAACAGTTTTCAACCCAGGCCCAAGGATGATAAGGGTAAAGAAATTGTCGGGTCTAGCTCACGTGGAAGTGGAGCAACTAGGTGTTTTAGGTGTCAGGGGTTTGGTCACTTTGCCCACCAGTGCAGCACGAGAGAGGGCACCAACGTATTCCTTATTGATGGGCAAGTAGAAGTACTGCTCCCAGAGAGTGACGGTGAGGAGGAAGAATATGAGCCAGTAGAAACCCCTAGTGATGATGAAGATGGGGCGCAAGAGTCTGCGACCCTCACAGTTGTGCGTTGGGCCTTTGCTCAAGCCAAGAATACTGACGATTGGCGTCGCAACACAATTTTCTATACTTACACAAAGTGTGGAGAAAAGAGCTGTAAGATGATCGTGGATAGTGGTAGTGCCAACGTGGCATCGACTAGTACTGTGAGTCGTTTGGGCTTAAAGCTGGAAAGCCCATCCTCAACCTTACAGAGTCTCTTGGGTTAATGAAACTTCCATTCCAGTATCGCACCGTTGTCTTGTTCCTATTAAGTTTGGATCATATAAAGACACTTTGGTGTGATGTTGGCCATATCATTCTCGGTAGACCATGGTTCTATGACAGGGATGTTACCATATTTGGTCGTTCAAATGTGTGTACATTCTGGTTCGAGGGCAAAAAAGTCAAGCTAAATCCACTGCCACCCAAGAACACTACCGGAAAGGAGTCCACCACATAGAGTGGTGTGAACGGCTCAAAAGAATTGAAGGAATTGAAGTCCAAGTCCAAACCTCTCTATATTCTGAATGCCAAAGACTTTGCGCGAGAAATGGAGGCGGAATCGATGGTATACGCCCTTGTAGCTAGGGAGAGTGTACCAGAGGCTAGTGTAGAGTTACCCACCGAGGCCATTCAGGTAGTGCATGAGTTTTGTGATGTCTTTCATGATGATCTACAGAATGAGCTTCTCCTTATTAGGGATATATAGCATGCCATTGATTTAATCCCTGGGACGACTCTACCAAATCTCCCACATTACAGAATGAACCCAAAGGAGCACGCTGAGTTGAAGAGACAAATTAACGAGCTCCTAGAGAAGGGTTTCATTCGAGAGAGCATGAGCTCGTGTGCCGTGCCCGCCCCTCTTACACCTAAGAAGGATGTCACATGAAGGATGTGTGTTGATAGTAGGGCCATCAACAAAATCACAGTCAAGTATCGAGTTCTCATACCGCGTCTCGATGACATGTTGGATATGATGGCCAATGCTACTATCTTCTTAAACATTGACCTCAAAAGTGGTTATCACCAAATCCGTGTACGCCTTGGTGATGAGTGGAAGACGGCCTTCAAGACAAAGGATGAGCTATATGAGTGGCTAGTTATGCCTTTTGGGTTAACTAACGCCCCAAGCACTTTCATGCGTTTGATGACCCAAGTGTTGAGGCCCTTCATGAGGAAGTTCCTGGTCGTATACTTTGATGATATCTTGATTTATAGCATGACCAAGGAGCAACACCTCAACCACTTGAGGCAAGTTTGTGGGATCCTTAGGGCCGAGAAGTTGTACGCTAACCTAAAGAAGTGTGCGTTTTTGTCTAGTAGTGTGATCTTCTTAGGTTTTATTGTGTCAGCTGAGGGCGTATCGGCGGATCCCGAAAAGGTCAAGGCCATCGTCAATTGGCCTGAACCCCGCAATATTCATGAGGTACGTAGCTTTCACAGCTTAGCCACCTTCTATAGGCAGTTCATTCGAGGTTCCAGTTCCATTATGACTCCCATCACGGATTGCATAAAAAAAGGGTGAGTTTTAATGGACAAAGGCAGCCTCGAAGGCTTTCAAGGAGATAAATGTCAAGATGACCAAAGCTCCTGTCACGCGACTTCCGAATTTTTCAAAAGTTTTTGAAGTCGCATATGACGCGTCAGGAGTCGGCATAGGAGGAGTACTTAGTCAGGAAGGGCACCCTGTCGCCTTTTTTAGTGAGAAACTGAATGAGGCGAAACAAAAATATTCCACCTATAACAGAGTTCTATGCGGTAGTGCAATCACTAAGCCATTGGCGTTATTACCTATTGCCTCAAGAATTCGTCTTATTCTCAGATCACGAGGCCTTGAGATATCTGAACTCTTAGAAGAAATTAAACCCTAGGCACGCCAAGTGGGTTCAATTCCTTCAAGAGTACACTTAGAGAATAAGCCTGCCGACGTGTTGAGTCGTCGAGTCGCAATACTCAATTCCATGAGTGTTGAAGTCACGGGCCTCGAGTGCATCAAAGAAGATTATTTTGAGTGTCCAGATTTTGGAGTTGTGTACGCGTCGTTGTTAGAGAGTTCGTCAGGAGCTAGTAGTGAGTACTTGATTTTAGACGGATATTTGTTTAGAAGTGACTGCTTGTGCATACCTCGCACCTCCTTCCGCGATTTTCTTATATGAGAGTTACATTCAGGAGGGGTCGCGGGTTATTTTGGTCGAGACAAGACCATTGCCCTAGTGAAGGATAGGCTTCATTGGCCAAGCCATAAGTGAGACGTGGCTAAAATTATAGGGCAATGTTGTACTTGTCAACTGACAAAGCAAAGGAAATAAAACACAGGATTATACACACCTTTGCCAGTTCCATTTATCCCTTAGCAGGACATCAGTATGGACTTCGCGCTTGGACTCGCCAAGACTATTCAGAAACACGATACCATGTTTGTTGTTGTGGACTGTTTTTCTAAAATGGCCCACTTTATTCCTTGTTATAAGACTTCCGATACATCTCATGTTGTCAAGCTGTTCTTTAGTGAGGTCGTCAAACTGCATGAGTTACCAAAAACTATAGTGTCTGACCGGGACGTGTGATTCATGAGTTACTTTTGGAAGACACTATGACACATGATGAATATTAGGCTCCAATTTTCTTCTGCCTATCACCCTCAGACCGATGGTCAGACCGAGGTGGTCAATAGGAGCCTAGGAAGTTTGCTCAGATGTTTAGTGGGGGTGCACACCAGGACATGGGACACCGTACTACCTATAGCCGAGTTTGTGTTCAATAGTTCTGTCAGTAGGTCCACAAGTCTAACTCCTTTTGAAGTCGTTACTGGTTATAAGCTTAGGAAGCCTATTGATCTTGTCCCTATGTTACTGTCCCATAGGCTGTCAGAGTCTGCAGAGTCTTTTGCGCATCACATTCATTCATTGCATCAAGAAATTAGGCAAAAGATCACTACTAGTAATGAACATTACAAATTTTCTGCAGACCAGCATAAACGTTTCAAGGAATTCAATGTAGGGGACTGTGATGGTCCGCATTAGGCCCGAGCGGTATCTTCTGGGGGCCGTTCGTAAATTACACATGCGTAGCACTGGACCCTTCAAAATTATAAAACGAAACGGTCTCAATGTGTATGTGGTAGATCTTCCACCTTCCATGGGAATTAGTTCCACATTTAGTATGGAGGATCTAGTTACTTTTCAGGGGACCACTGATACTTTGTTCAACCCTTCATCCACCCATCCTGATTCCCCAGATCTGTCTCTTGACCCATGGCCTCTTCCCGACCTTTCTTCCTAGCCTCTACCTCCCATACCTAACCTTCCCACGCCCAGAGAGGAAATAGATGATATTTTGGACCATCAGATAGTATCAACGTCGGACGGCGGGTTTCAGAAGTACCTGGTTAAGTGGAAATCACGCTCCGCTTTAGACAGTACGTGGCTCACTGAGGAGGAGTTTCAGAGACTTGATCATGACATCTTGGAGCGGTTCAGGAGTTTTGTTTCGCCAGTGGAGAAACCTTCGCAGCCGAGGAGAGTTGATGGGGACATCACGCGCACACGCCTTCCCTACGCACGTACGCAAGGAGGAGGACTCCACCATCGATCTGAATCGATGACGACGTCAAGGGAGGGCCTCCTAATTAGAGGATTGCGTTTTGGTTCGTTGAAGTGGACCCGATAGCCATGTAAAGCCCACCATGGGTTCTCTTGATCGTGGCCCACTAGTCTAATTAATCTCGTATTTTAGGTTTTGCTTATTATTGTTATTAAGAGTATCGTGGACGGTTTAGATTACTTTGATTAGTTGTTATTTTTGATTACTTCATTGCCAAGTAATAAGTTGCGCACATGGCGCGAGTTTTGGGGTATAGGGTTTTCTTATAAATAGTCACCCCTTGTAGGGTTTTTTCCTCGTTGAAGATTAATAAAAATTCCTGCATTTTTTACTCCTCTGAGCCTCTAAGTTGTGGAAATCCAATTGGGTGTGAAACCTTCCCTTCCTCGAAGGGCTGATTACCGTGGTGCGAAGCCACATCTATCCCGATTTGTTTCCATCTTGCATACTTCTCATCTCTTACAATCATCTACGCTTCAAATCCGTCCTTTATTACAACAATTTTCCTCTTTACAGCAGAATTTCAGAATCTGGCCCTGCAGGAGGGCTGAAACTTCGGCGGAACACCACGCACAGACCGCACATCGGATCGGCCCGAAACTCAGGGGTTTTGGAGACCACCCCTGGCCGACCAGACTCAAGGAGTCGGTTTCCATATTCGGGGCCCCCTCGCACGTACGTCAGGTCTGGCCCGCTGTCTGTGCGCGTGAACTGTCTCCAGTTCAGATTTCCGACCTCTTGTCCCTCTCGTACTTATTTTCCATAATCCTAACCCTAGATTGCATTATTTTCAATTTGTTTGCCCTTTTTTTTCTAATCCTAGTGTTCTTTGAACTGAAACTTGTGAATCCCTTGGATTATGGACAGAATGCTGTGCATGTGTGGATGAATTTACTTCCCTTTAAGTGTCGTTTGGTTCATAATTTTTATTGATCCAGCCCTAACATGTATAGGTCTGGACCCGCATAGATTCCCCTTGATTGAATGTTGAACCTTTATGTGGGATATGAAATTTGTGTAATTGTTTTTGAACTAACGTGGTCTTAAGCCTGAAAATCTTGCACATCATATTTGAATTTCATGTCTTGCATCAGCTGATTTTTAGCCATTGGCATAACATGGGGTGACGCACCAAGTGGTCGGGGTGGATTTTACAAAAAAACACCATGATGGGGCCCACTTGAGCCACCAAACCATTTGCTTGCATGGTCGCTGTGACAAATGGTAATGGAATGATAATTATACCGATAACGAGGTAGCTTCTTGGAAACCTTTTTGAAAAAGGCACCGGAATGTAAATTACATATTAATTTAGTAATTTTTGATAAAATTCCAAAAAAAGGTCAAGCCCTTTTGTCTGATTTTAAGATTTTGGCGGGATTTACTGCTCCAAACTCTCTGTGGTGTGAATAGCCACTTTTTACATGTAAATACTTTTACAAGTGAGTGAAACATAGAAAATTGTTTACTTGTGAATGCTTTGCCACTTAAGAGCCGAACATGACATAATGTAAACAATTTACCTGTGAAACGCCTTATAGGTTTAAGTGATTGCAACTAAAATTTTATAAGCATCCATATAACCCCTAAGGGCCCGTGAGGCTGTGACCCCTCAAGGATTTATCCTTAAATTCACTGTTTTGTTGAGGAGTTCCAAGGTCAACTCCCATGCACAAGAGAAATTTTTGCAACAGCTCTAGCATTATCTGATCTTAAGATCTTAACGCTGACATTGTACTGATTAACTACTTCAAATATTTAAGGAACTTCACATCTTAATTGTATAAGGTTAATTCATATAATTTAGAACAACAACAGTAACAAGTCACATGGTGTATGAAGAAGAAGGTAAGGAGGATTTTGAGAGAGAAGAGGTTGCATAGAGATTACATTTTTTTCTCGCACTCTTATTTTTCATTGCATACCCTAAGCAACATAAAAATGTATTGTGTCCTGAGGGAGCTCCAAACATTACACAACCATATAAAATAACAGTAAAATACTCCACAAAATTCAAGGTGTCCCAAATCGGTTACGTATCGGCCGTTACGGCCGATACGTAACGGTAACAGTGGGAACCGTTACCTGATACGGGATCGTATCGGCCGATGCCCGATTTTGCAACCGTAACGCCGGACCCGTAACGGCCGTTACTGACCCGTAACGGCTGTTACGGGCCTTGAAAAAAAAAAAAAAAACGTACCTCTTTCTTTCTTTTCTTCTTCTTCTTCTTCTTCTTCTTCTTCTTCTTCTTCTTCTTCTTCTTCTCAGGCAGCTGCAGCCATCTTCCTCCTCCTCCTCCTCCTCTTCTTCTTCTTCTTCTTCTTCTTCTTCTCTCTCTCTCCTCTCTCTCTCTCTCTCTCTCTCTCTTCTTTCCCTCTTTTTTTCTTCTCTCTTCTTTCCCTCTTTTTTCTTTTCGGTTTCCCTCTCTCGGCTTTTTTTTTTTTTTTGGTTTTTTTTTTTCAGGCGTACCGCCCACTAACGCTATAGGTACGTGTCACGCTGAGACGAGTGCTGACACTCCTTGAGCTCCGAGTTGTACGAACGGTTCAAAGGAGATCACAGTTATATGGGCTCCACAGTGATGCATTTATTACATCTACACTGTTCATCTATTTTCAGAGATCATTTTAGAGCACTACCCAAAAAACGAATTATATCCAAAGATCATCTGGACCACACCAAAAATAGCAGCGGAGATAATATTTTCACCGTTAAACAATTTGTAGGGCCCACGGTAACGTTTATTTTCCATCCAATCTGATCTGATCAAACCCGAGTAGGCCCCACCATGATGTATATATTTTATCCATGTCGTCCATCCATTTTGCCACGTCATTTTAGGTAAGGATCTAAAAAATTAATAATATCCAAATCTTAGGTGGACCACACCATAGGAAACAGTGGTTATAGAATGCTCACCGTTAAAAATTTCTTAAGGTCCACTGTAATGTTTATTTTCAATCTAACCTATTAATTGGGTCACACTGACGTGGATGAAGAGAAAACACACATGTCAGCTTGATCTACAACTTTTGTAGCCCCCAATAAATTTTTAATGGTGAACGTTTAATTATTGTTGTTTCTCATGGTACTGTCCACCTGAGCTTTAGATGTGCCTCGTTTTTGGGCTCATACCCTAAAATTATTTGGCAAAATGAATGGACGGTGTGGATATAACACATTCATCACAGGTGGGGCCCAAAAAAGTTTGACACATGTGCTACACTTCACAATCCGAGTCCCGCCTAATTCGAGCCTTAAAAAATTGTACACGAGACATATGTTAACTTAAAATTTAGCAATTAAATTATGGACTGCAATTGCTAACTCACAATGTCAAAATCAAATTGTTTGAATAGTTTTAATTGTTAATTTGTGGACTTTTATTTTTTAAAATAAGGCCTTCTGATTTTTTTTTTCATGATTCACTATCCAATAAATGTCCACCAATTCATAAGTGAGATAATGACAATAAATTGCATGAATTTGAGGCTGATTTGGTGCATAGATTGGTCTCCAAGTCAGCCCCAAATTGGCAACGCTATCTACCTGAATTTAATTTCATTTTTTTAAAGAACTATTGGGAGAAATAATATCAAGTTAAGTATATAAATTAGATATTTAGAAAATTAAATATATGAATTTTGTAGTCAAATTCAGGTTATCTGGTTCATAAATTCATCAGACAGTCCGATACAACTTCTCACCAAAGAATGGACCGTTACACCACCATAAACATGTTCCAATTTAAATGAATGCATATTTGGAATGCTTAGAATATTCCGGATTTAATCCATATTTTTTCATATTTTTTTGGCAAAAAAAAAAAAAATTGCGTTGTTACGGGCCATTACGCCCCCGTATCGCCGTTACGCCCCCGTATTCGTATCGGTTTCGGAGGGCACTGTTATGCCAACCGATACCGATACGAGACACCTTGCCACAAATACCCCAATATCCAAATGCATGCTTGCACACGCATGAGGACATCTCATACAGTCCCCCTCAAGCTGGTGTAAAGATGTCATGGATACCCATCTTTCCCATGACGTCAAAGCAGATTGTCACTTCATCCGGGGGAAAGTGTATAGTAAGGAAATTTGCATGCTGTTTGTCAAGTCCCAAGATCAATTGGCAGGTGTATTCACTAAAGCTCCGAGTTGTACTCATTTAGATCACCTCTTTGTTAAGCTGGGCATTCATCATAAATATGCTCTAGCTTGAGTGGGAGTGTTAACGGATGTGGGCTGTACGGCTGTACCACTATACAACCCACTTACCTCTAACTTATAGCTCTTGCATTTTATTACTAGTGATTTGGGACATAGTGGCTACTTCTTCTTTTGTTATTAAAGGGAAAATTTGTCATTATTAATTTTATGATTTAATATAGAGGAGAGGTGGGGGCGTGTGATGCAACCCTAATCCCCTCTCTCTTCTTTCTCTATTTGGCAATCACATTTACAGAAGACATTGATAGATGAACTCTTCAGAATCCTCTAGAAGCTCTTTTAAATTATATTGAAACAGTAAGAAGTAAGAACTGAGTCATACAACACTATCTAGATGCTCATGACACACACACACACACACATGTACTCTCATTCGTCCATATTTACCTAGTGTTTTCATTGAGAATAGATGTTCCAATGGTTTGCAGATCTTCGTGAAGATAAATATTATTTGTCTGATCATCCAGGCTTGGTTCCTGTGACTACTGCACAAGTATGATTCCTACTCTACATTAACATGCACCCCTACTAGTTTATTGTTGTCGTTTTATGAGAATTATTCAAGGTCTAGACGGTAATTTGTTTCCAATCATTTCTTTAAGGGTGGTGACTTATCCACCATCACATGGCATACATGTATTTCACTCCAGAATGTCTAAATCCTGTGCTCTGTTGTGGATGATGTAGCGCAAAAGTCACACTGATTGGATGATTTTAACCATTTGGCATCAATTGTTGAGTTTGGACCCTCAACCATTTTCTTTATAACCGTCCATATGATGACTACCAACTGGACAGCTTTGGATTGCACAGTAAGTATTTCTCAGATATGCTCCATCCATATTGGGCCTCACACTTTGGATGATCTGGATTGACACATGTATTCCTAGTGGATGAGTTCCTACTATCAAGGAAATGGTGGAAAAAACAAACAGTAGTGATGCCTGTCATTTAAACGTATGATAATTTCTGTTGAAGTCATAGTGGTTCTTGTTGATTTCAGGGAGAGGAACTCCGTAAGCAGATTGGTACTGCTTATTATGTGGAATGCAGCTCGAAAACCCAACAGGTGCCTATAAATAATTCTTGTTTCCAAATGGTTCTTCCATATTTTTATGGTTGTGGCAATATTTAAATAGTGAATGGCATGTAGGGTAGCATTCATCCCTTTGAAGTGTAAGTGTAGTGTGAGCTATTGGTACCTCTAGATTTTTTATTTTATTTTATCAAGGTTGTGCTTGGTTGCACCAATTTCATGATATTTTGCACCAAATTAGACTGGTTAATAATGATATTTAATGATATTTGGTGCAACCATACACAAGCTGAAGTAATAAGTAAGGGCATGCTTTAGTCTAAAAGCTAAAGAAAGAACAACGAACCTGATTTAATACTGCTATTATTTTACTAAAAGCATTGAAATGATTAACTAATTATTAAAAATAGAAAAATATAACAAATCAATGAAAACATTAATTAATTTTAATAGTATAGTGAAAAATAACTTATAATGTGAGCTATGTAGCGTGTAGTGTATGCAAATTATCATGCAGTATAGGTTATATGTGACTTAAGCTATTTTCATGAACTACATCGCATTAAGGCTAAAGTTACGCTACGTAGTGTAAGCTACACGCTGCATAGAATAAGTTATTTAAAATACTGGGATATAGTTACTTAGCTCCTATTTAGTCAGTGCTTCTTGTTGCTAATACAATGTTGAAAGTTCCACCCAATCTACAGAATGTCAAAGCAGTTTTCGATGCTGCAATCAAGGTAGTCATTCAGCCGCCATCGAAACAGAAGGAAAAGAAGAAAAAGCCACGCCATGGATGTTCATTACTGTCAGTACCTTCATTAATAATACTTTTTGATGACTTGCATCTTTATAGTGCTTCTAAGTGTATATTTCATACAATTCCATATCCTTTTCTGCATCTGGATAATATATAATAATGTCCAGCAAAGTCTTTTAGTGTGTTGGAATCCTGCATGTAGGAGTTATAGGGCCCTGCTCAGTAGCAAATGTACAGTTTATTGATACTCAAAATTCTGTATATTTGAGAACATGGTTTGGTGAGCTAAATCTGATAGGCCCCCACACTAGAGATGTGAGGCCCTGAAAATATCCTGGATTGGAAAATCCCGATGGTTAGGAATTGGGATCTTCTAATCTGGAAGATTTTTTAGGCATCCCTGACCCATTGTGGGGCTGATAAATACAGCATGTGGGCCAATAAGAGATGGTGCCACATGTATGGGATCATGCATCTCTGCAAATTTGTATGTTTGTTGGTGAGCGGGCCCCATGTGATTCCTTGTCCTGTATGAATTACCTCTTATAGGGGTGCAACTCGGGTGGGTGGGTCATGTTGAGGGTCGACCCAACTCCCCAACCTCAACAGGACCCAACCAGCAACCCAACCCAACCTGAATTCCAATGCGAGGTGCCCAACCTGAACCCAACCCGACTAGACCTGTCCCAACCCAACCCAAATACATGTGATTATTCCCAACACGACCTAACCTGATTTGAACTCGCTCAACCCAAATTCCAATTGGGTTGGCATTTTTCAATCTGAATCCAACCCAAAGACTTTGACAACCTGATTTAGTCGGGTTCGGGTACCCGAACCCGAGTTGCAGCCTACCTGTTACATGCCACTTAATTGCTGTCCACTTCAGTGAAGTCTTTTAACTTGTAAGAGTATTTTAGATTTTCTTGTTGTAGTTAAATCAACATGAATCTTGTTGTTGAGAGTGCCATGTTGCAGTGAAAAGCAATGCAATTTTATGGGAGGAAGCTATTTCATGATAAATGGATATACTTTTTTTTTTTAAAAATTATTATTTTTTATAACTCCGCTCAGTAGCAATTTCACCGCGTGACAAATGAAGGTTGATATCAGGTTGGCAGCCAGCCGTTGAACTTTTGGAATGCTAGGCCGACCCAAAGTATTGATGTGACAAGAATATCATGATGATGATGAATCTTTCTTTTTCATAATGATTAGTAATTAAATAACATATTTACTTTCTCTTAGTGGTATACTTTCAAGGTTCTCTTTATTTAATGATAGAAAATTCTCTTTATTTATATCATCAGGTGTTTGCATTAAGTCTGAACTTTTTTTCACTTATTATGGATGAGGTGACTAGTATTTAGGAAAAAGGCTACTTGGTTTATGTTGTTTGTGAATGATCTGATGCTGATCGACATTGGGTGAATGCTAAGTTGGAGGTTTGGAAGAGATTTTAGAGTACATATATTTAAAAAACTACCAGAACCATGAGAGAATTTGGAATGCAGCTTTAGGAGGAATACTTACAAATACAAGGGTTTAATTAAGATTGATGGCTAGGGGATTCCAAAGCAGCATGTTCTATTACCTTAGCTCTATAAGTCAAAAGTATGGAGAGATTGATGTTGATGTGCCCAATAAAAGTTAGAGCCATGTGTATGAAGTGAAGATGCCTCCAGAATTTCGTGTGATCACGGCACCTTTGGTACATGGAAGCATTGCAGGAAACATTGGGGAATATCACATGTCTCGTCTAATGTATCACTGTCTGGGGGAAACATTGGGAAACTTGAGGAAAATGATGGATTTTTTACAAAGAGGTGTTAGAATACATAATAGTTGTCCATTATTTAGGAGATGAAACTATGCGATGTCAGCCATAAGTGGTGCAATTATATCCAAAATGAGTTCATATTGTTCTAATCTCATACAAGACAAGTAATAAAATACAAACAATACAACCAAGAACTAAAAAGAACCACAAGTACACCTTGGATTCAGATCCAGATGGAGTTATGATGTGGCTTGAAGTCATCGACCCTATACATGCAGGGGTGGGCATAATACTGCTGCTCCACATAACTATAGTACAATGCTCAGATCATGAGTTGATAATACCAAACACTGTGCTCTTTATCATATTAGACAATCTTCACCAAACTGAATTTGTATGCCCATTGGATACTATAGACACCGTAAGTGTCACCACCTATCGTGGCTTGGCATCATCACTCTATCCATGTCCTGGGTACATCTGTGCATAGTCACATCCATCTCTAGATCCATAGGCGTACTATTGACCATATCTGCGGTTGGATGACTGTGAATGTGTGTTGTAGCTGTTGGAGTCAATCCCATAGCCATATGAGCAATATCCATAATGCAGCATGGAACTGGAGCTCCCCTACCCATCATTGATGTATATGGATAATGGAACCAATACTTATTGCAACAGCCCCTAGATGTTGCGCCCTTCATTAAGGAGTCAAAGGAGTTGTCTTGAGGTCTAACTTCTTCATCCATAACTTAGTTGCGTCAGTGCCCATGGCTATACCTTTGTCTATCCTCGGATAAGGTTGTCAATATGCCTCATAAAGTGTTCAACATCCTCCCCAGTAATGGATGCATCTCTATTGACCACCAAGTTTAAGGGGTGCGCTCTTGCTCTCTTTTACTGTCTGCTTATAGCTACCTTAGTCAGGTCTCTATAAATAGGCTCTAGTATGGAAATCACGTCAGGAGCCTTTTCCTATGATGTATTGCTCAGGACAACCAACTCTACCCCCTTTGGCCCAACACACTAGCCCTCTTATCCCAATCCAACCATTTCCGAGGAGGAAAACACTGCTTCATGTCTGGCCTTATGCTTGCTAAGACCATGGTATTAAAGGACATCTATGTACTATGGCCGCAAGGACCGGTACGTAACAGTAATGGTGGGACCCGTTATGTGATATAGGCATAATGCCTTTTTTTTAAAAAGGCCCGCAATGGTCCGATATGGAGCCGATGCAGTTTCTTCCATACTTTTTTCTGACCGTTATAGGGCTGTAACGGCTGTTATGACCCATATTATAAAGGCCATAAGGCTGGCCGTTACAGCCACTGTTACTGTTACTGAGTACCTTGGCTAAGGCTCCATAATGTGATGAAATTTGTGGCTAAACTTCTTGCCACTAGCTGCACTATGTGACCTCATGCTTTTTTCTAATAGGTAACAACAATCATGTGTGATTGTAGATAAAGTTTGTCACTGCTCACTACCCTTGCATCTTCAATCACTCTCCTAAGAGCTGGCCTCTCTCTTATCACCTGGAGCATGAAATTGCGGGGTCCAGTCCATGTACTTCATAAACTCCATGCCTTTAAGAATGCATTCCCATTATCTGTGGTCTGGACTATGTTTGCCACCCACATCTCGTACATGGTGGTTTTAATCAGTCAGTATATGTATTTTGCATCCTTAATATTGTTGAATGCATCAATGGAGTTAAGAATTATTTTCCCTTCTCTTGACTACATCAGAAAATTTATAATGGACAATCTAGTGGATGCCATCCATCCATCATGCATTAAAGTAGCCCTGTTAAGTGTCCCATGTCGGCTCCATTAGAGCTATTTTATCCTCCATCTCCTGTGCTATTGGAGGCTTAACACCTGCACCATGCACTTCAGTAATCTTCTTAAAGTGTGGGATGACAACTAGATTGGTTGGTGCATGGTTGTATATGAAAAGCTTGGAAAATAATGGAACCAAACGTCTCCCCCACATTCCCCTACTCTAAGGATCTTTTAGGCACTTTTGGTTCGCACCGTCATTTCTATATTATGATAGATCTGTTGGTGGATCTCGCACTCAAGTGCTTCAGGTACATAGCAGACTTAGCCTCCTTAATGTTCCAACATGAAAAGTTTCAATCCCTGCTGTCCCAGTACTCCATCTACTGCTACTACTCCCACCACCCCATTCCTCCACCTCTCCCTACTACTCTTCACCCCCTACTGTTGACACACCTTACTGCTTCCATCAATCAATTGCCCATACTCAAAGCTAAACTCAACCTATTGCATTGGCTCCCCATCTCATATTGTCTGCATAGAGTCGCAAACAATCTGTCGGTGCTATTCCTCCGCTCGAGGACACATGGATATGCAACATCATTGTACTCGGTGCTCACATCCTCCTCCACCTTCTGAAGTCCTCATATAGGACATGGTAATTCCTCAATTTCCTTGTCGTGTGTAGTCTGTGTCACTCTACTCCTAACGCCAGAACACTGCACTTCCTTCATATGCATTCTCATCTCCATCGGAATATTGGTCAGTCTTTTGTGTTCTTGCTACATGCTTGCAATAGTTAAACTCCCACCTGTACTTGTTCCCCTCAAGTGGCTTATCATATTGCCAACTAATGTCAGGCTGCCTTATGACTGTTTGGACTACTTGAACAATGAGAGAAGACAATAAGAACATTAAAAATTGCAATTAATATTGTTTGTTATGCTTTTATTTCTTAAATTATTTTAATTGACTAAATATTTCTATATTTTCAAATAATTAATATTCTTTAACACAAATATGTCGTCTCCCTATTACATACTTATTATATACTAACTAATAACAAAAATTTTAAAAGTTTTCATTTTTAAAATATATTTAATAAATAAATAAAATTTTAGCACACTGTTTTCTAGAAATAATGCACTAATTTATTCATTGCATATCTATATATTTATATTTATTTTTAATTACTTTGAAATTATTTTTTATTTTTTAAAGAAAAAAGAGAGTGGCGAGTCTATGGTTTGCCTACACTCATCAACATATAATTTTTCCACACTTGGATAACAGTTTTAAAGGGTGAAAACTGAAAAGGGAAGAAATTTGGATTTTCCCAATTTCTTCGGTTTTCCACCTTCAAAATTTTAAAAAGTTTACTTCAAATCCATGTTAATGTATGAAAGTCATGCATGGATATGGATTTTGATGTAGGACATGAAATTCAAATATGATATGCGTGATTTCAGGCTTAAGATCACGTTAGTTCAGAAACAATTACAGAAATTCCTTATCCCACATAAAAGTCCAAACCATTCAATTAAGGAGAATCTATGCAGGTCCAGGCCTACACATGATTGGGCTGGATCAATAAAAATTATGAACCAAACGATACTCAAAGATAAGAAATAATCATCCACACATGCATAATAATCAGTCCCTAATCCAAGGGATTCAGAAATTCCAATTCGGGGAACGCTAGGGTAAGAAAAGGAGGCATAAAATTGGAGATTTGAGTAATTTAGGGTTAGGTTTAGAGATTTTGGGTGAAAGCGGAGTGAAAGAGAGAAGAGAGACGAATCAGATAAGTACCGCACGCGTGTACAACAACAATGGCCTAGACGCACGTGTGTGTGATCCCGACTGCACGTGTGTGGGGCCCACTATTCATAAAAAGGCCACCTTGGCCCTGGTCGACCAGGGATGGACTCCAAAACCCCCAAATCTCAGCTCGATCTGATGTACGGTTTGCGCGTGGTGCTCCGCTGAAGTTTCAACCCTCCTGTAGGGCCAGATTCTGAAATTCTGCTGTGGGGAGGAGAATTGTTGCAATAGATGATTGATTCGAAGTGTAGATGATGGGGTGAGATGAGAATAAGGGATAGTAGAAGATGGGTAGTAGAGATGATGATGGATGGGGGCGAATCGGGATAGATGTGGCTTCGCACCACGACAGTTAACCCTTCGATGAATGGAGGGCTTCGCACCCAATTAGGCTTCACAACTCAGAGAGTAGGAAAACACAGAATTTTTATTAATCTTCAATCAATTAAAAGAACTACAAGGGGTGCCTATTTATAGAGAAAACCCTATACCCCAAAACTCGCGCCATGTGCGCAACCTATTACTTGGCGATGAAGTAAACTAAAATAAAAATCAATCAAAGAAATCTAAAGCATTCACGATGTTCTAAATAACATAAATAAGCAAAACCTAAAATATGAAATCAATCCGACTAATGGGCCATGATCATGAGATCCCATGATGGGCTTTTCTTGACTATCGGGCCTACTCTCTTGAACCAAAGCTCCGTCTTTTAACTAGGAGGCCCTCCTTGGACGTCGTCATCGATCCAGATCGACGGTGGGGCCCTCCTTTTGGCGTATGTGCGTAGGGGGGGCGGTGTGAGTGCGCGTGATGTCCCCATCAGATTTTTAATTAGTTTCTACCTAATCTGTTGAAAAAAATGAATTTAACCACTTAGTTCTAATGAAAATTTCCAAATGGGTTCATGCATGTTTCTGCTATCCAATCATGATTTGTCCACAAAATTTGTGTTTTTATGCAACTTGAGCCTAGTTGTCAAAGCATGCCTATGAATAAAATCCCCCAAAAAATCTCACCAAAAATTGTTTTATTCTTTTTATTTAATTTTGATCTTTCGGATTTATCTTTTATTGTCTCTAAGTTCACGCGATTTTTCATTTATCGTCAATACATGCAAAGCGTGCTTAGATTGATACATTACAACTATACAAAAGGGGTTGGCATGATATGTCGCAATATCGATCACATCACGATATATCATGTGATATTTCAATATATATCGACCAATCCCAGCTATTTTTGTGAATAAAACTTGATTTCATATCTCCAGAGTGCAATAGTGATAATATCGGCCAATACCATCGAAAGTCAATGAATAGATTCCTTATCACCACATGCTACTTAAACTCAAGGGAAGTTTTTGAGGGGTTTTCAAGTGATAATTTTGGGCACAACGTTGGGTTAACTGAAAAGCAACATAAGCAGAGAGAGTGTTGTGGATGAGGATGTTGAGATTGATGTGTGGGAGGACTGGGAAGGATAAGAGTCAAGATGAGGTCATCCAACACATCCTAGAAGTAGCTCCATAGGAGATAAATGATGGAGAGCATTTGAGTGTAAGGCATATTCATAGTGGCCTTCGCCTGATGAATGGACAAGATCTCACACATGTGTGACCCTTCGGCATGTGCCATGGATTGCCAATTCTATCTTGAGTTGAGTGAATTGCTTTAGCATTTCTGTCCTTTTTCATAGTCTTCCAAAACAACTTGGGTTTTTGATTTTGGTGACTGATCCATCCATTCCATGCTTTGCCACCTCTGATTTCTCTCGGCAATCGGTGGGGCAGTAAATGTAAGATTTAATTTCCTGTTCTCAGGGAGCATTTGAATCCCAACAATAGATTAGCTATATTTCATTGTAGTTTACTTTAAGACTATGCAAATTACCCTGTGCATTCATTACTTGGGCCTCATTTTAGAGTCATAGCATCTTCGAGTCTTGAGTTTTCTCACAGAAAGCTCAGGTATACAGTTCTCATATGCAGGACTGCAGTTAGGTAAAGGAGAATGGTCTGTTGCATCCTACCAAATCACCATACACCAAATATCTTCCAATCCCAGATTGAAGATCCTAGTCACAAAGCCTCTCTTTCTAGTTGAATATGGACCATTTCTGCATTTCCCATAGTGAACTGCTATGAAAGGTTAGGATTGTCCTGTTGAGGAGATAGGTCATTCATGTTTGGTCAGAACATCCAAATGAATACTGGTCTTGATTACCAAACCGTGGACCCTAGTCATATGAACTGATCTTAGCAAACCGTGTAAAGCTTATCTTATAATTTCTAATTTGATTGTTTTCTTCTCATCCTCAATATGTGGTTTGTTGTAACAGTGAGATGAAATCATTCTCCCAGCCACCATGCATTTTTTAAATTCCATATTCATTATCATTCATAATTTGGGTCGGTATAAGAAAATTCTATAAGATCCATCTTTCATGCATTATCTGATACTTATTGGTTGTATACAAAAGAAAGCATCGTTCAAATCTTCTTCTTACTTCAGTCACAAAATGCATCACCTAGATATTGCATCATTGACTTTAACAGCTCAGCCTTTTTATTTTCAAAATTCAAATAGATCAGGTTTTACTAATTTCCTACAAAATCTTTTAAGATTGTAGTTTCAACATTCTTAGCTTGTAGTTCTTGGTGATTACACAGAGAAGATGCGGAGAATTCTCTGGTTTTCTGTGTTCTATTGCTTTACCCCGTAGGTTTTAAATAGAATATAAATGATATACATGGAAAGTAATAAATTGCTATGGAAAGTAAATCAATCAGGATAATTAGAGGGAGAGATTGATTCTCCTCTTTACAAGAATAGAAAGACTACACCTATCTATAACTATCAACCCCCCTCAAACTGATGTGGGTGGCCAACCAACGATAGTTTGCGAACCAGGAAAGAGTGTTTGGCAGTTGTTATTATCTTCATAAGAATACCCACAATCTAGTCTTGAGACGCCATGTGTAGGATAGAAATAATTCCAAACTGAAACTTCTCTCGAATGAAGTAACAATTGACCCCAATGTGTTTTGCCTTCTCATGAAAGACAAGATTAGAAGTAATCTAGACAACGTTGGTGTTATCCATGAAGTGGAGTCCAGGTAGCAATATGAATCCCAAAATCTGAAAGTAGGCTTCTTTGCTGAACTTTTTCACTGCATGCAAAAGACATAGCTCTATACTCAGCATTCGTGTTAGACTTGGAGTCTGTTGGTTGCTTCTTACACTTCCAAGATATAAATGAACTGCCATGAAACATACGGTACTTCATAGTAGTTCCAGAGGTGAGGGTACATCCAACCTGATCATCATCGGCATAGATAACAAGCTCGAAAGGAGATGTAGATGCAAGAACAATGGCTAATCTAAGGTACCTCTCAAATATTGAATAATCCTTAAGACAACAATCATATGCAAGGTATGTGGCTTGGTAACGAACTAACTAACCACCTGTACAATGTAGGTGATGCCAGGTCTGGTCATTGTCAGGTAAACAAGACTGTCAATTAGGCAACAGAATAGAAGCTGCTCTAAAAGATCACAGTCTTGTCACCATATTGAATATTCAATTCCATTGGTGTTTTAACCATCCTTTAATCAGAAAGGTGTGCGTGGTTGATGAGATCCCAGATATATTTTTGGTGGTTGACAAGTATACCACGATCTATACAAGAAATTTTCAATCTAAGGAAGTATGTATGGTGGTCTAAATCCTTCATGGATGACTGTATAACCCGTTGAAGCTCTGTGATTTCGGTTGTGTCACTGCCAGTTATGAGCAAGTCGTCAACATAAACTAGTAAAATAAAGGCAGATCCAAATCTGAGGTGGACCACACCACACAAAATAGTGGTCATTGAATGACCACCATAAACTTTTTTGGGCCTACATATTTTTTGGATCAAGCTACTATTTACGTTTTCCCATCCAGGTTTGTCAAACCTTATGAACGGATTGGATGGCAAATAAACATCACGGTGGGCCCTAAGAAGCTTCAATGGTGGACATCATTGCCACCACAATTTCCTGTGGTGTGGTACAGTTGGGCCTTACATCTATCTCCTTTTTGGTCTCATGCCCTAAAATGACCTATGAAAATGGATGGACACTGTGGATTGGCTGGTGTACCACACACCAGCAACCTGGCTGGTGTGGGTACGTGTCGTGCAAAGATGAGCACCGGCTCTCCTCGAGCTCGAGTTGTGCAACCTAAATCTATCTCATGCCAGATTTACACACTACTGAACTTGTCGAACCAAACTCTTGGACTAATAAAAAAGAGAGGAGATATTTAGATGTAGAGAAAAATAATGGCAACAAGACTTGAACCCACTTTGTTACCATGTTCATTGAGAAAGAAGAAATGATGGAAGGAGTAAAGAGAAAAGAAGACAGAAGGGGAAGTGAAAGTGCATAGGAGAGGTGCTCACGAATAAATGTGAAATAACAAATATGCCCTTCTCACTTAAATATTCACTCTAATCACCCTAATGCTACACATAACTAGGGGTGTACATCGAGTTGAGCTGGCCTCAGTTCGACTTGGCTCGGCCACTAGCTGACCTCAACTCTTGAACTCGGCTCGGCTTGGTCCTTGAGCTTGACTGGCCAGCTCGGCTCAGTTCGGTCAGCAGCTCAGGCCAGTTCGAGCCAAAGATCGAGCCGAGTTCACCTGTGCAACATTTCCACAAACACCTTCAAAATCCCACTGTTTGTAAAACAATGGTAATGGTTTTACAGGTATTTTATCAAACACCTTCTGAGCAACATAAAAACCAAGAAAAAATGGGTATTTGTTTCATGTACATACCTTCTTTGTCACCAGCCACACTTTGTTGGGTCATTTCATCAAACACTTGGTGAGCAACATCAATATCAAAGGGAGGAAGACCGAGGTGAGCGCCTGAGAGAGGAGGGAGAGACTAGAGAGAGAGAGAGGGAGGAAGACCGGAAGAGGGGAGCTCGAGCTCGGGTTAGGGTTTAGGGGTGCCGAGTAAGGGAAAGGGCCAAAGGGGTTAGGGTTCGTGCGGCCGGGTGAGGGAAAATGAGTAAGTAGGATTATTTTTTATTTTTTATTTTTTAAATTTAATTTTAATTTTTAAAGGATATATATACCCCTGCACCGAGTCGAGCCGAGTTCGATCCGAGTCGAGTCGAGCTGGGGCAAGCTCGAACTCGTTTTCGAGCGAACTCAGCTTCGAACCGAGTCGAGTCGAGCGAGCCAACCGAGCTAGCTCGGTTCGTGTACACCTCTACGCATAACCAACAAAAACTATAGGAGATGCATGTGAACTACTTAATGGACAAGTTATAATCGTCCTCCTATCACTCACCAACAAGGTAGGCCACATGATCATGACCATTCATCACAGTCCATCAACACTCGTCCAAGTTCCCAATCACAGTTAATACCAAAGCATATATAAAGTGGGACCCTAATGACCCTGTTCCATTCAGCAATAAAGGTCACCAATGACCAAATTCCAGTCAACAAATCAATTGAGTCAGATTGGCTTGGAGGCATGCATAAAGCGAACAACAACTCATTCTTTTATGCCTACTGAATTCTTGTTTCCACCTTTTCCTTTGTAAGTATTGGATATTGAGGGCAAAATGATTGTTAGAAAAAGGAGGCTGCAGGTGACCTCTTTCTTTGTTTTTTGTGGTTCTTCCTATATAGTTTGCTAACCCAGATTCGACTTGTTACTGGGTCATGTCGACTGGGGACTTGGTGGATTGACCTGGCGGCTCAAAAAATAAGTCCATCTTTGGTAGACTCCTAAAACTGAGTTCCATCTCATTTAGTTAACGGTAACATTTTTAGGCATCTACCAAACAGGGTAATTCCTGTAAAGTAAAATGAGATGAACTCAGTTTTAGGCACTCTGTGTGTGTGCGCGCACGCGTGTGACTCTAATCATCAATCCGGACAGTCCAATCACTAGTATTATTGGGAGCAAGCCATGGTGCAACATTCATGCTGATTGTACAATCATAACCCTTTGAATGAGGCCAAATTTTGTTAATTGTCTGCTTTGTATGAGCCATAGATCGCATGGTTAGAATCATCCAACTAAAGTGCTAATTTCGAATCATAAGCAATACAAAGCACGATCTGTCAGATAGACGGTTCAAGATGATGATTAGGCCTATGTTGTTTATCCTCTTAATCTCTACTGTCCATTTTCCATGTTATTGATCGGATGTGTAGGATCATCCGATTGGTGTGATTTTTGCAGCATGGCCCATCCCTAGTTGTATGAAAGACGAGATCGTCTGAATTGATGATTGGACATGCCATCTGTGATTGAAAAGCTTTGGGAGGGAGGGAGGGAGGGTATTTTTTCTTCTTCCTTCACCTAGTCACCCAGTTGGTGATTGAGTCGAATTGACTTGCTGGGTTGGCAAACTATGGTACTCTGTACAATAGCTGACATTGCGTGCCCCTTGATATTCTCATTTTTTTTCCCTTAAGCATTCTCATTTGCTAACCTCACCTTGATGGCTTAATTAGAACAAGTTGCCTTGTGGTATGATTGCAGGAATGTCCTATGCGGAAGGAGCATAGTGTGCTTCAAATGAAGTCTACTCCTTGTAATTATATCCTTGACACATATAGCTACCCTCAAAATATGTGGCCTGCAGCATCTCCGTCATGTTTTCATTAATGGGTTTGATTCTCATTTGGTGTTTTGTGTTTATTGATTTGTCAAAGGCTGCTTCCATTAGAAATGAAGCCGTTTATTCATCTTGAAAATGTACAAAATGTTGAAGACCAATGTTTGGGCAGGCACACATGTTTTAGTTAAATGCCTTTGGTGCGCAGTTCTTCTCAAAGCGATGACGATTCGTCATTTTACTGATTAGATGCCATGTTTGAAATGTAAAGCTGAAAAGTGGACTGAGAAATGTAATGAGGAATATCCTCAATTCAGTGATCTGACAGACAAAGGCCATCATCCTGAGAGTTTTCCCTGTTTCCAAATTTTAAAGGCGGTAGTATCATTTCTTGTATCTATTTGTATTTTCTGATCTATTCGTTTTGATTACATGAAAGTTGATGATTACACCTTCCCTATTAAATATATTGTTAGAACTGCTTAGATGAATCATGCAAGGTGAGGTTGTGCCCACATGGCAATTGATCTGATGGCGTACAATGTGTAGTTCTAGAACTTGGTTACCCAAGTTGAAACTCGGCCGAGACTCGGAATTGAGTCATTCTTGTCAACTTCTTCTCTTTTAAACAAAGTTAGAAAGGTGATGAATTTTGACTCACGAAACTAAGAAAGCAAATGGTTAGTGCCAACACGGAAACATGCTACATGCTGGGAACTAGTTTGTTTTCTCTTTTATATATTTTATGATATTTGGTGCAACCAAACGCACCCTAAACTACCTGACTACATGTAACATTAGTAGTTTTGGTCGAATTTTCCCATGCAGGGCATTTTAAAACTGTGCATGCATATCACGGATAGGGTTTTTACCTGTATTCATCATTCTAGTGGTGTGATCAGTTGGGATTTCACCCACATTTGTCAACCACCCAGGGCATTTGTTATTATGTTAGTAGTCTGCTCCCACTTAACTCCTTTGTGTCTAGCCTCATAGAAGATATCATATTAGGGATCTTATAGGCAATCATGATGACTTTATGAAATCCACTATATATTTGTTGCGCCAGCTCATTTTAGGGCATCATCTCAAATTTGAGGCAGTTAAAAAACCCTTCCAGACCATGACACTGGAAGAAGTGATGGGCTATCCATAGTTGAAACCATTAATGGTGCCCTTCTCTTTTTTTCGCGCGTATCATGTGCATGTATGTAGCCACACCCTTTCCCTTCTTTCTCCTCTCTCCCCCGCTCTCCATGTGTTGCATCGGGCCATGCCCCAGTTATAAATAACTTTAATTTGATTACAGAGTGTAGGCAGGTAATGACTTGATTTGAGTTTTTTGACCTTGCTGAGTATTTAGTCAGGTTTTCAGGTTCTTGAACTGTGGTCCTGCGCTGAAAATCTCCTGGGCTTGAAGGTCTTGTGCATCCGATATTTGTTCTCCTGCAGAGTGTGGACCATTGCTGTATTGTCTTCACGACTGTCAATTTACTGGCATTGTTGGAAGGGTCATGATTGCTAAACATGGTGTATATGTCCGTCTGTGGAGCCCATCAGGTCTACAGGCCAGATTGATGTCACCAAGTTCTGTGGGCCCCACCATGTTGTATGTTCATCCATTTTATGAGATCATTTTATGACTTAGGCCAAAAAAATGAGGCAGATCCAAAGCTCAAGTGGACCACACTATAGAAAACAGTAGGGATTGAACGCCTACCATTGAAAACTTATTGGGGGACAAGTTTTGAATCAAGCCGATATTTGTGTTTACCCTTCATCCAGGTCTGTGTAACCTTATAAACAGTGGGCCTCATTATCCCCACTTCTTTTTATCGTGTGGTCCACTTGAGCTTTGGTTCTACCTCATTTTTGGTCCCATGCCTTGAAATGATCTCACAAAATGGATGGACAGTGTGGATATGACACATCATGGTGGGCCCCAAAGATCTTGGTGTCGTCAACACACCACTGAGGTTTGCACATCACGCAATCTGCTTCTGACTTGTCCAAACCTAAAGCTGGACGATATTGTTGATATTCTTTGTTGGAGGATATTAGGTCCTCTTTCTCATGTCTTATCACATGCTCCCATCTTTCCCTCCAATGTGTCAGTTATGCAGAAGGTGGGCCCCACCATTATTATATGTCAACCTAACCCAGCTGATCATGAATTACAGGCCATGAAAAAGGTAGGCCCCACCATTAAGATCTCCTAGTGCCAGAAAAAAAAAAAAAAAAAAAAGGTCTAGTAACACAATTCATGATCAACTGGGTTAGGTTGACTCATAAACTGGACCCAACTTGACTTCATATTTAATTATTGTAAATTGAAAGTATTATGAATGTAAACAGATGTTTAAAATAGTTAAATATAGTCTAAGTAATATATAACATTACTCTGACTAAGTGAGTGTTTAGATGTACTTCCTCAAGAAGGGGTTTCCAAAAAGGGGGATTGAAACCTGCTTTTTTTTTTTTAGTGCCTATTTGTTGAGCAGGAGATGAGATGGGAGGTTTGTGAAGTGCATCAAAATCATTTAGGTCTCATTCACTTAGGTGGGCTGTTAGTCTTTACATTTTTTCCCTTTCACTCGTAATCGGGAGGAAGTGGACTTTAGGGGTATGATTAATTGAGTAATTGAACTGTGTGAATTGTTTATTAGATCATTATGTGAACCATTTTTTTAATAATTAAAAAGATCTCCATTTTAAAATTATACAGGAATCCGATAAGATTTTATAATTACCTTTGGTCTAGCTTGGGCTAATAGATTGATTTATGCAGCGGTTCGAACTTTCCTCTGTAGAGGTATTTGTTCATTGACCTTTTATGTTAATAAGAGAAGCGGCTTGAGCTGACGCAGGCAATTATCTTCTATCAGCCAATTAAACTCAGCTACTAATCTGTCACCTCATTAGTTATTCATTTGAAGAGTTGAGTGTATCCCAACAGGCCATGAGGGCTTGACTCCATTGGGTTGATGTTTGGTCAGGTAATAAATTTCTCAGTGGCTAGCGCAGAATCTCTTCTGCCTAAGTTGATTCAGCTGAGTTTCAAGGCCAAGCGATTGCATACTATTTATAATTCTTCCTTCCCGGAGATGTGCCCATAAGCATGGAGATTTGGATGTTAGAAAAGGATTTATTTTGACCAGGGACCCAAAGGTCACCCTAACTAACAATGACAATGAACAAAGGATATCAACAGCAATACATTCCAGGGGTCTTTGCATTCTTGTAATGCAATCTGCACAAGTGGAATAATCGGGTTGTCCGCTAGAGAATTTCACTAATGATTATTACACTCCAACAAATGAATGATACAAAGAACAACTCAACGTAATCAACTACCCCTAAAAAAATCTTATTTGTTTTGACCCGTGGGTTGTGATTGTCTATAAGCCAATTGCACCACTTGAATGTTTCCACCGACATGGTCCCACAAAAAGTTCCTTATTTCGTTTGTTTAGCTTGGATGGCAAGTTTTTATTGGTATTCACATCACTTATCAAGAGGCTCACTTTTGATGTATCAAACCATATTGGAATGATGTAAAATCATATCCATTTGAAATCCCATCGAATTATCTTTTCAACGAGTCTAAGATCATGTAATTCTAATACCACTAGATTTAATTGTGATTAAGTTAATGTGGTTGTGATGAGATTCAAGGATATTCTTGTCATTCTAAAAGTGTTATTAAAAAAATGGTTAAATTAGAAATAATAGATGGATAGGATTACTTAGCATTTCTTTCCTAAAGAAAAAAAAAGGGGTTTCTTTGGCTTTAAGAAGAGTATATAACTAAATGTAATCTCAAAATTTTCAACAGCGTGATTGTGGGTCTTTTCTAAAACACGAGTTTTATCTTCATTCCAGCCATGAGCTGAAGGAATTCATCTTATCCACAGTTAGTCACCCAAGGATCATTCTTTATTGAAGGTTTTCGGTGATATGTTGCTTAAGGTGGATATTAGGAAAATAATGAACTAAACTTATTCTTTTTTTCTTTTATTTTTTACACTCACCCTCTCACATGGGCACTTGAACCTAGGATATTAATGTTGAAACACAAAACGTCTACCACTGAACCATGCATCAAGGCCTAACTAAACTTAACCTTAGCCCTTCTTGTTGTGGTTCGTCGTGAATGGGCATGCATAACAAACTAGGTGGAAACACAAGTCCATCCACAATTTTCACTGGTCTTGCATAGCTAATTAAAGATTATAAAAGTTGAATAGCAAACAATTCTGTAACGGATTGGCTACGTTGAGTGGGTTCAAATTGGTCTTAAATGTATGTGATTGGTTTAGCCACTAAAAGAGCATATTGTGACTATACTAAGGAATTAGCAATTCAGTCAATAGATTTTTTTTTTTTTTTTTTTTTTTTTTTTTTTTTTTTTTTTTTTGTTTGTTTGTCCCATACACTACTTGATTGATTATCTAGATCTGTTGATGAAGTTGGCTGAATAGTATACATCAGATAGAAACTTAAGAGGCATGATCAACTATGCAGATTTCATGATCAAGCATACATTTGCTAATTTGGAAGTTATTGTTTATTTAAAACGCCTCGAGTTTTTTAAGCTCTCATGTGTTTTTGGTTTGGAGTTCAAGGAATCTTATTTACATTTGCATTGGGTTGCTGCCCACTTTTCAGATATACAAGTCAATGGCGATATCCTCCCTTGTTGATGCTCTACACTGGGAATATGAACAATCCATCTCTCATATTATTTTTAATGGGTGTAAATGTGCTAGTTGGTCGGCCCAGCGAAGGTCCAACCCATTTTTAAGTCGGGTTTGGTATGAGACTCGAGGCTCAATGGTTGAGTATGGATTTAAGTTTTAGGCTCATTAATTTACTAGTTGTGTTGGACCTTGCACCCACATAAAAGGTCAAATAAGTAAGGCAACATTCGTGAATACATTGTAGAGCAGATCGAGGTAGTTTCTAAGATCCGTGCTCTAGGACTTGTACTCACTGATGATTAACTACTTCATTTGATCATGAATAACCTACCTCCCCAATTCGGCACTTTCCTGGTGAACTATAACACTCTGAAGGACATGTGGACATTGGATGAACTTATCACTCAGTGTGTCCAAGAAGAAGACAGGATCAGGCAGGTAGTTAAAATTCAAAATGTTAATATGGTGACCTCAGGTCATGGGCATGGGCAAGGGAATAAAGGTAAGAAGAAGAGGAAACAAGGTTCTAATAATGGATTCTCTAGTCCTCCATCTGGAAACCATGAGAATCAATCTGGAAATGGATCTAAACGAAAACGGGTTAAGGGAAAACCGTGCTTCTTTTGTAATAAGGCAGGTCATTTCAAGAAAGACTGCGAAGGCTTTAAGAATTGGCTCATAAAGAAAGGTAATCATTCTGTTCTTGTCTGTTTTGAATCTTATCTAACTGATGTGTCAGCGGATTCCTGGTGGATAGATTCAGGAACTACTATTCACATATGCACTTCTATGCAGGAATTACTACAGGCCAGGCCACCAACCGATGCGGAGCGCTCAGTATACGTAGGCAATGGTGTCAAGGTAGACGTGGAGGCAATAGGAGTCTATAGGCTTAAGTTAAAGTCTGGTCAATTTTTGGATTTAGTAGATACATTCTGTGTGCCATCTATAAGGCGCAATTTAGTTTCAATTTCCTGTTTGGACAAGTTGGGATATTCATTCCATTTTGGAAATAAAAGTTTTAGTATTTACTTTAATTCGATTAAAGTTGGAACCGGCTCTATAGTAAACAACTTATACCAGTTAGACTTGATTGCCTCTCACGTCTATAATATTAATACCTTGCATGGAAATAAAGTGGGATCCAAGCGAAGACTAGATTATGAGAATTCCTCCATGTTGTGGCACAAGCGGCTATGTCATATATCTCGTGAGAGATTAGACAGGCTTGTGCGAGAAGGAATTTTACATTCTTTAGACTTCTCTGACTACAAAGTATGCATTGATTGCATAAAAGGGAAACAGACTAGAACGAGAAAGAAAGGTGCAACTAAGAGTGTAGGTCTATTAGAGGTTGTACATACAGATATCTGTGGACCATTCCCTACAGCCTCATGGAGTGGCCACAAATATTTTATCACCTTTATAGATGACTATTCTCTCTTCGGGTACCTATACCTTATCAGTGAGAAATCAGATGCCCTGGATGCTTTTAAAATCTATAAAGCCGAAGTTGAAAATCAACTCGATAAGAGAATTAAAGTTGTCAGATCTGAAGGTGGTGGTGAATACTATGGTAGATATGACGAATCAGGACGCAATCCAGGGCCATTCGCTAGATACCTACAGGATTGTGGCATTGTCGCTCAATACACTATGCCTGACACTCCAGAGCAGAATAGAGTGGCTGAGAGACGCAATCGCACCCTTATGGATATGGTGCGAAGCATGGTCTGCAATTCGACATTGCTAGAATCTCTGTGGGGTGATGCAATCAAAACCGCAGTTCATATACTAAACAGGGTTCCCAGCAAAGCAGTTAACAAAACTCCTTTTGAGTTGTGGGAATGAGAGAAAACCAAGTCTCCGATATCTACATGTTTGGGGTTGTCCTGTTGAGGCCAAAGTTTATAACCTGCATGAAAAGAAGCATGATCCTAGAACCGTAAGTTGTTTCTTCATTGGATATCCAGAAAGATCAAAAGGCTATCGATTCTACTGTCCTTCCCACTCTATTACGATTGTTGAGACTGGGAATGCTAGATTCATTGAGGACACTGAAAACAGTGGGAGCACGAACATAAGAAATTTTGTATTTGAGGAACAAAGGACTGTGACTCCAGTCATAGTCAATCCAGATCACGTGAACATTAATGGTACAGTCGATTTTACAGTCACTGCAGAACATCACGTAGAACCTCAAATACAAACCACTGATGAGGAAAATCAATATCAGACCCAGCATGTTGAGCCATTAAGAAGATCTGAAAGAGAGAGAAGGCCTGTAAATCGAGACGATTACATCGTATACTTACAGGAACACGACTTTGACATAGGGGTGGAAAAGGATCCTGAATCCTTTACACAAGTCAAACAAAGTGCTGATCCTTCTCGTTAGTTTGATGCCATGAAAGATGAGTTGAAATCCATGCAGGACAATAAAGTATGAGATCTTGTAGAATTACCTACTGAAATAAGGCCGATTGGTTGCAAATGGATATTTAAAACCAAAAGGGATTCCAAAGGTAATGTCGAAAGGTATAAAGCCCGACTTGTTACCAAGGGTTTTAACCAACGTGAGGGCATTGACTTTAAGGAGACTTTCTCTCCAGTATCTAAGAAAGACTCATTCAGGATTATAATGGCTCTTGTAGCTCATATGGATTTAGAGTTACATCAGATGGATGTAAAGACTGCATTTCTCAATGGGGATCTAAATGAGAATGTATACATGTTGCGGCCCGAAGGTTTTGTAGCTACTGGCTCAGAACATTTGGTTTGCAAACTTAAGAAGTCCATCTATGGGTTGAAACAAGCATCGCGACAGTGGTACCTTAAGTTTCATGAAGTAATTTCCTCATATGGCTTTGTAGAAAACACTGCAGATGAATGCATCTACATTAAAACCAGTGGGAGTAAGTTCGTTATGATGATTTTGTATATTGATAACATTCTGTTGGCTAGCAGTAATATCAGGATGTTGAGTGACACCAAGAAATTCTTATCTCAAAAGTTTGAAATGAAAGACCTTGGTGAAGCTTCTTATGTCATCGGCATTGAGATTCGCCATGACAGAACACTTGGACTGCTCAGCCTGTCACAGAGGGCTTACATTAGTAGAGTACTCAAAGGTATGACATGCAAAATTGTGCTCCAGGAAAGTCGCCTATTGTAAAGGGCGACAAATTTGGCTTATTTCAGTGTCTAAAGAATGATTTGGAAAAGAATCGAATGAAAGATTTTCCGTACGCATCAGTAGTAGGGAGCATCATGTATGCTCAAGTCTGTACGCGACCGGACATTGCCTTTTTCACTGGAATGTTGGGAAGATATCTATCTAATCCAGGAATGCAACATTGGATAGCTGCAAAGAAAGTGTTACGATATCTTCAGAGAACAAAAGACTTCGGACTCATATACAGAAGATCTGATCAGTTGGAGTTGATCGGATATTCAGACGTAGACTTCGTAGGCTGCGTTGACACTAAGAAGTCTACTTCAGGGTACATCTTCATGATGGTGGGAGGAGCTGTGTCGTGGAAAAGCGTGAAACATTCTACCACAGCTTCATCCACTATGGAAGCTGAATTTATTGCCTGCCATGAGGCATCTAATCAGGCATTATGGTTACAGAGTTTCTTCTCAGGTTTGCGGGTACTGGAGCATATCCCGAAACCATTGAGAATATTTTGCGATAATTCGGCTGCTATTTCCTTCTCTAGTAACAACAAGCATTCGTCAAGGTCGAGGCACATCGACATCAAGTACCTTGTTTTAAAGGAAAGGGTTCAGAATCATCAAGTGTCCATGGAATTCATCGGCACCAAGCAGATAATTGCAGATCCGCTCACTAAAGGGCTCCCTATCACGCTATTTCAGGAGCATGTAACATCCATGGGAGTCATTGATCCCACAGATGTTTTCAGTTAGTGGGAGTTGAGCGTATTTTAATTTTTACAGACACTTAGAGATCTCGTTTTATACAGTTTATTTGGATGATTTTGATATAAAGATTTATTTCTGCTTCTCTATATATATATACGCAAAATTTTGAGTAAGTAGAACTACAGACGTATCTCGTTAGAGACATGTAAAAGCTTCAGGACCTCTTAAGGATAGACACATATCATCACACTAAAGTGTGTAATCCTTATACCACATTTCCTAGTTCGTGATCTATGTCGTTAAGATTGAAAGTACTTGTGATCACGCTTAGTCTCACTTCGCCTAAATTAAATGTTGTGACGACTGCCGCGTTTCGATGCTGACAGTCTTGATGGACCAGATTGAATAGCATTACTCATAATGTCCAACTATTTCATTGGTTAACCATTCAGATGTTTTCTTAATATCAAAACTTGTTTTCAAAATTTTATGACAATCATTGACGTTGCTCAATGAGGCCCAAGTGGGAGAATGTAAGAACTCTATGTGATGGGCCTTACTGATCAACGATCTGGATTGTATTCTAGTTGGACTATTTGATTGAGTCAATCAGTGGACCCCACTTAAGGTGATACACTGCGCAAACTATGTGCGCAGCACTGTGTATTTGGGTTGAATGCTATAACCTTACGCAAGGCAATTTGAGTCGAACTAGGACTCAGTGATGTGGAGCGCGGGAGAGAGAGTTTTGATGGGTTTCAAACTCTCTCTCCACAGTCTCTATAAAAGAGAGCTGGGTCCCCAATCCTACAACACAACAAAATTCGAGTCCCATCTATCGTATTGCAGAAAGGGTGGAAGGAGAGGAAGATTCTAAGCTCTACAGGAATTCTTATCCGACTTCCATGGCGGCGTCTCAGCTAAGTAAGCTGTCTGAACCCCTGGTCACCATGTTCCTTGCACAGACAGATATGTGGGGCCTATTCAGCATATAGATTTAAGTCCCACAAGGCCTAGTCTGGTCTATATTATTTAAAATTTATTTAAATGAATGAGTGTGGATGGTAGGCCCCACTTAACTATAGTGCGTTTTAGGTTAGGTTGGCTGTCAACTCATGTTCTTATGTAAGGCCCGTTTGGATGCAGTCAAATAAGTAGTTTTTCCTACTGATGGTAGCAATTAAGTTACTTAAATAAGATAAGTAAATTTGGTTAACAAATAATTATAAGTTACTAAAAAAAAAAAAAAAAAAAAAACTGAAAATAGCTTAAGCATTTCAGTCTTTCGCTTTTATTTATTTATTTTATATATAGGCCTTTTACTTTTCTCTAGCAGATGCTATCAATCAGGAGGGGACATGCACGCATGAAGGCCCATCAGGCTTTGTTGGGACTTTGATTTCACTTGACCCATTGGATTGTGCGTAGGGCTAAAAGTCGGGCGAGTTGCGCCGGGTCGGTGCTCAACCCTAGCCCAACCCAAGCGGGCTCGGTCAGGTTGGTCGGGTAGATATGCTAATATTTTCGTTATTACATTAGTTTATTATATTTTCAATACATGTCTTATTTTTTGTACCTATAAATTTATTTATTATACATGTAATTATTTATTGTAAAGAAGTTCATTTTTTTTTTCTAAACAAACAAGCTAAAATATAGGACAACTACTTCTTTAAAAGTCGTATTGTGTATCAAGCAATTTATTTGGGAGAGACAAATTTGGCGTATCTTTTTTGCTTGAGTCATCGGAAATGACGTGGACCAATGAAACCTGACGACATTGGAATTTCCTGTACCTTCAACACAAACGATCCGCACTCAATTATAATTAATTTATAAGGAACTTATATATCGATCGGGTTCGAGTTGCGTCGGGCAACCTGAGACCTCAACCCGAGCCCAACCCAAGTTTTAGCGGGTTGGTGTTTGTATGGCCCAAGCCCGAGACCAAACCCAATACATCCTGCCCAAGCCCAACCTAATGTCGGGTCGGTCGGGTTGAACCCGCCCAACTTTCAGCCCTAATCGTGTGTTTGTTTAATGCCATTTCTGTTGGAGTGTAACATAGCCAAGGTTAAGGCCCATTTGTAAATATTACAGGCTTAAATTACCTAAACATGTAAAGGCCCTAAACCAATCCATTAGTGGCCCCATTGGTAATGGGTCAATTACATGTGGGGCGAATATGTTGCATTTTCAGGCCTGAGATTATAGGCCCGCATAAAACCTACATGATGCGACAGTCCACATCAAAGTGGCTCCACGTGATGGGCAATTAATAATGGTGGGCCCCACATGATGGATGATCCACATTAAAGGCTGGCCCTAATGATGTGGCCCACATCTAAGGTAGGTCTCACATGATGGACTACCCATATCAAAGGTGGGGCCCACATCTAAGGCGGGTCTCACATGATGGACTACCCATATCAAAGGTGGGGCCCACATTATGGACTCTCCACTTTGAAGGTGAGCTCCACATGATGGGCGGTGGATATAAAAGGTGAGCCCCACATGATGGATAACTAACATCAAATATGGGCCCTACATAATGGAAGATGCACATTAAAGGTTGGCCCCTAATGATGAGTGCCCACGTCCAATGTTGGCCCCACATGGTGGACAACCAACATCAAAGGTGGGGCCCATATAAGAAATGGTTCACATCAAAAGTTGGCCCCACATGATGGTTAATGGATGCAAGGGTGACCAAACTAACTCAAGGGATAAATATTAATGATGTTAGTAACCAAACATGTTTTTCTACTTTTTGGGTGATTAGTATTTTGTCTACGACATAAACTTATCTACTAAATACGTAGAAACCATGATAAGCTAGTAATGACCTGTAGTGAGACCGGTTGTTTGCTCATCTCAGTTTTGATGGTAAATTTCTATATAAGCCGAAAACAAATATTAAAAAGATATAAAAAGAAATGAAGTCAAACAAGCCAAAATTTAGAATAAGGGAGAAACTGTGGATCACCACCTGATTTGATGGGGACTACTCCCATTTCATTAAATACGTGCTTACACTCCCTTATCACAAAATTGATTTCTAATATAAAATAAAATGATCTAGAGTTGAGTATGTAATAAACGGATGTCATTTTTAAAGGTTGTTCATATGCTAGAATTGCTATCGCGATCTAGTGATTGGCTTAATGCATAGATGTTCAAGTTTTAAAAAGAAAAGTGATGTGCATGAATGTGTTGAAATAAAATTAAGAACAAGTAATATAATTAGAACTAAAGAAGAAGCAATAACATCAATTCAAAAGAAATCTAGAAGCAGATTGATCTCACTTAGATATGCCCATCCTCACTAACCCTTCGTTAAGCTCCTCCTAAGTTGCTCCGTACGCTTACATTTTGGTTGTTGGGATTTCCTAACATTTTAGAGTTTTAGATGTGTAGATATCCTAATCGACAATGAATGATTGATCACAATGGAGTTGAATGGATTGCAACTCCAAAGAAATCTTAAACCTTATAACCCTATCCAAGTCCATATAAGTCCACCCAAAACACCCCAACCCAATTCGAACCAACTCAAAGCCTTGTTGTGAAGTATGATCAAAACTATTCTAAGGGTTAAAACAAAACATTAATAGTTGAAAATTATTTTAAAGCCAATTAAAATCTTTCAAGTACTAGGCCTAACGAAAAAACTATTTGACAAGTTTATGATCTAATCAGATCATGCCTAAACAAATTCCATGATAAACCTAGTGGCTTCCTGTAACATCCCGGATTTTTGCCAACTTGGAATTAGACGTTCTTAGGCAATGGGTCGATCCTAACACCTTATTAACTTGTCAGAATTGAATCCCACAGTCTAAAATCGCTCCTTAACCCATTTCCTTCACAAATCCCACCCTTCACCACCTTGTTCTTTAAATTTTTCTAAGTACTTTCACCCTAGACACTATCTTAAACTAGTTAAGTATTATAACTTGGATCACTTTATATACAAACTACAAAGGCCCAGGTACCACCTCAGACAGAAATTACTCAAGACTAAATCCTTTAGAAATTAGGCGAGAATTAGACAGTGTTAAACTAGAGTACCTGTGAAATTATCACCAATCACTTTAAATACGATCTGCAAGACCCAAAACTTGTAGAATTATTGACGCTAGGTTACCCTAAAATCTAGGATCAATCTCATTACCTGTCTGCTCTCGGGAGCATCTCGAAACTCCGTATCAGATCTAGACCGCACGTCGGAATTCCGATTAACACGAAGTTAAGGAATTAGGACCGCCTTGCTGGGCTTGACAACCATCTCGGAAATCAACTCCAGATAGTGTTCCGAGGCTATTCGCTTGAGCTCAGAGCGGGGAGTGTGAGAAATGTGAAATTAATTGAAAATAAAATAGAAATTTATGAAATCTGGCACTTCTCACTTGCGGATCAGTATTAAGCAACCAAACCATCAGAATCAGACCAAATTACACCCTCGGATCAGGGGAAATTTTATACACATGTCCATGTACTCGGAATCTCCGATCGAGATCCGCTGACCGTTGAACTGAAACTGGTCCGCCACGCGTGATCTGGGAATTCGTCTGAAATGAAAACTTAGCTAAACCTAGATCCAATGTCAGTGAGCTTAAGTCCGACCTTTAGCTCAAGGAGGCCCGCCAGAAGTGCTCCGTTGAGCTGAAACTGACCTGCTTTGGTTATAAGCTAAGTATACTTTGACTTTGAGTCTATTTCGGTGAGTTTTTAGTCTATATAAGGACCTTAAACCCTCTCTCATTGCAGCCATACAAATTTGAGAGAAACCCTAGAGAGAGATGAGAGAAAAGAGAGAGAAAGTGAGAGAGAAGTGGGAGAATCTCCCTGCCACTCTTCCCTGCTGCTATCCATGCTCAACTGCACCATTCTTGTCTCTTTTCCGGCGATTCTGGCTTCATTTCTAGGTAAGAAACCCTAACCCTAACCTGTTTTGGAGTTTTGATAGTTGTAGGTTATGAAATAGCTAACCTATTTCGTTCTATAGGTTACCAAACTGTCGCATACGAAAGCTTAGCAAACCTATTGGATTCGTTACGATTCTACGATAGAAGGTGCGGACTTTAGATGTATAGGTTATGGTTTTCAACGCTTTCAATGTCAGATAATGATAGAGTCATGATCTGCATGCAATTGCACATGTACAAAGTGCTGTCTGATTTCCGTTTCGATTAAAGATGAAGAATATGGAATTTTATATACTTTAGGTATTTGTATAAAGTACCGTATACGTATAAATTTTGGAAATATGTTTGCCATGATTATTTACTGTATTGATATATGATATATGGATAAAATACTTGTTTGGCGAAAGGACTTGCCCGAATTCATGTTTTTGCTAATATACACTATGTATGTTAAAATAGTATATTCTAAGTGTTTGTGAAAATGACTGAATGAGTATAGAATTCTCATTCGTGCTCGCCATGACTAATTATCATGGATATATGATTATTGTATTGGCGATACCCCTTTAACGAAAGGATTTGCCCTAAATCACGCCACGGCCAATATACACTATATATGCTAAAATGTGTGGCCCAAGTGTTTGTGGAAATGACTGAATGAATATGGAACTTGGATTCCTGCTTGCCATGACTCGTCGTGGGGTGTATGTGTGTTATGATTGGGGTAACTCCCTAGTGAAAGGATTTGGCCTTATACCTATGTGATCAACATATGTCATGTATGTTGATGTATGTAGTCTAAGTGTTTGTTAAAACGTTTGAATGAGTAGTAGTTAGTAAATTGTAATGTATAAGGGTGTTGAGATATGATTCTCAACTCCTTTAACTATGTGTATGATTTCCTTGGATAGCTGTGTGATTAGGAATTGAAATGTACAAACTCATGCTTGTGTTGTGCTTCATAACATGCTCAACTGATTGTATAATTTTATGTATGTAATGCATATGTTTAAATTCATGTTTATGTTGTATGATCCGTCATGGGTGATGGGGGAGTGGAGCAATGAGTGCGTGCAACAGCCCTGACAGCCCTAAACGGATATTATCAGACTTTGATTGTATGATTTGAACCTTGATCCATTACTGCTTTAACTATCTGCAATTGAATGTGATTGGGGCTATGATTATAGTCCAGGCAATCGGTAACGGGATTGAATTCGTGGCTGAGATTCATTTACCACGTGAGATGTGTTCGACGAACCCGAGTCGTACTTTGGTTGGCGATAGTGGTTGGCCACACGAAGTGCTTATGCGCTTCATATCGTTCAACTTGTTGTGCACTCGAGCTAGCTGAGCTCGTCAAGTAACCCGATCTGTCTTATGTATGTTCACCATGTTTGGACGCCTCTGCTTGAACCTAGGGTACCAAACTTACTAGTGAAATCTCCTCTAACCATGATACCTTGATCCGCTAAGACTCATGAGCCGGGCATGGTGGTATGGGACACCGTGGTCGAGATGTCGGCCTACGCTGGGGCCACGTGCCTCCCCGTAGTGACCAGTGAGCAACCAGACTCGTGAGCCGATTATGGTGGTATGGGACACTATATTTGTGCTGTCGGCCTACATTGATAAGGTGATGGAGGAGTGGTGCAACGATTACGAGCAACAGCCCTGACAGCCCTTTGTAGTGACCTTGAGCATACTCTGAATTTGCTGTGAGGCGACGAGTTTTGCCGCAGTGTATTGAGTATGAACTAGGCTTGTATCAGCTTAGTGATGAACCGTTAAAAAGGTGATAGGGGAGTGGTGTAACCATTATGCGTAACAGCCCTGACAGCATTTGCAGCGACCTAGAAACACACCATCGTATGAGATAAACTAGGACTGACAACCCTAGAATGGATCATGTTTGGGAATGATACAAGGGAGGTACCTTAGTTTCCCAATATTGCTGTTTGAAATGGACTAATAACAACTCGGTAAACATGCTCATCATCGCATTGCATGTGCCTGGAAGATGCGGAGCACTGAGGGATGAAAGCATGCCGCGAACGTAAGATGGTGTCGCATGAGGGTGGTTTGGTAAGGGCATTCCATACTTGCATTAACAAGAGTATTTAGAATGGTTTGACTTTACTGCTTTATCATTACTGCTTGACTGAATTGATAACATGTAACCTATTCTTTATTGTTCCACTGAGTTGATCACTCACTCCCACGTTACGGGACGGTGTTCCGAACACCCACCAGACTTTGTTTGATTGCAGATGACGACGCTACTCCTGAGGCGGAGCCGGACCTTTATGACGACAATGTTGCTTGTTCGTATATGCTGTATGCTGACGGCTTCATGCGAGCCGTGTCTTGATCGACGGGATTATAAGGATGTTGACTAGATAACACTACACCTTTGGTATAATTTGAAATTATACTTGTAATTATTTAACTTGGTAACTTTATCACACTCTGGAGACTCACCATAGTTTATATATTTTATCTATCTATTACAGTCTTCTGCTTGCAATTTAACTATCTCTGGAGTATGATATGCTGTTTTAGCTTAATCTCACTCATGTTCAATGCACTAATGCAGACAACATTCAATCATCATTCATTTTGTTGCATAAGTGATGCGTTGGAACTCGGGAGTTGAGTTTATGCTCGACCCCTGATTTTTCAGGGCGTTACACTTCCTTATTAGCCCAGGAAAGAATCAATAAACCTTGTGGACCTAACTCGCATCATCCACTTATAGTGGCCTTTAGGAAGTCTAGTAAAGTGAGCTAAAGCTGGCCTAAGATCCAAGATCTTTATAGTCCTCTGGTCTAAGGATTAACTCATTAATGTGCATTATTAAGTCATTGATTTTGTGATTACGTACAGTTTAGGCTATGGGCCTTCAGACTGTTAACTTGAACTTTAATCCACCAATGTGAGTGTGTAAAGGTCCGTATAAAGATTCCATATCTATCGCACTCTTACACTTTTGTATAGGGTAAAGGTCAAAAGGCATGACCAACACCAATCAGTTCCCAATGGTGGAGATTTTTCATTCTGAACCGAGTCAGTCTCCTCACCTAGGATGGTTGTCATATCAAATATCAATGTTTATAAATGTGTCCTAAATATTTGTGTTGATCATATCTCATCAAGGTATTGAGATCCATGAAACACAACTTTCCTCAGTCTCTGATCAATGTGTCTACTTTCATGTTCTAAGGACCAGAGGATGTACAATGTACTTTTCTTACGACGTAAAGTACAGAAGATGGATGCAACAATAGATTTATCTAAGATACATATAACATATGTTTGAGAGGGCCCATGGTCATCAAGAAAACTTGGGAGAGATTTATGAATATATTAGAAAAATTAGAGAGATAAAGTTGCGGTTGTTGTGAAATGACTTGGAGTTGAATTTTTATATATAAAAAAATGGACACTTTAAGACCCTTTCATGAATAGACATAGGCTATTTCGTGATATATTTTGATTTAATTTTAACATTCTACCACCTT
>JAJHSJ010000015.1:26146033-26195345 GCA_021015155.1 Magnolia officinalis
CCCCGGATAGTGTTTGCGGTCATCCTAAAGTTTGGTCATGTAGACTAGACTCGGATCGACCCGAAACCTATGCCATCTTGTTCGCATTGTCGTTGCGATTCCAATAACGCGTCCGTGCGTCCATTCGATGTGTAGATCATAAGTTATATGCATTTCATTTCTAACCTTTGATCATGATCATGTGGGCCCACCTAGTGTGAAGAGCACGTTTTTCAAGGTGGCCCACTCCCTCTTATGCAATTCTAATACACACCACCCATATACCACCCAAAGTTCTATATCCTACACTACCCACTACCCAAACAACACCCATCCCTAGTCTATAGCCCCTATGTAGACCTTTGCTAGCTCGTCATGAGCTCTCTAACCCAAGCCTCCCTTCCTTAGAGCTAAACCATCATGGTTTTTCTTCCCAAGCCATTTGCAATGATGGTTTCCCTACAACCATCCCTCTCTCTTCTCTCCCTCTCATTTTCTCCATTCTCATTCTCAGTCTCCTAAACTAGAGAGGGTGGGATGTCCACACCATTCCAGCCCTTTCTTCTTCAATCTCTCTTAATCCATCCATCCCAATCTCATCTCATCCATCAATCTTGATTCCTTGGAGCAATTGGAGCTTGGTGATCTAAGTTTTGGTGAAGATCTTTAGGTGGGTGCTCCTCTAAATGTACACATTCCTTTTTCCATAGCTTAGATCTCCTCCTTTCTTCTTTTGGGAAGTGTAGGACCCACCAATCAATGGTGGAGATCCTACACAATCCCTTGGATGTGGCCATTTGGCCCATCTTATGCATCCATGTCCCATGCATGGGGTTTCTCCTTGATGAACCCCATCATGGAGGTTTCTCCTAATTCCATAGCATGATGGGTCATCTAGACCCTTGCATCATGGTTGGGATGGCATGCCAACAATTCATCTTAAATATAGATCATGTATGATGAAGATCCATAATGTAATATGAATGTGAATGAAATGTAAGGGTGTGATTGTGTTGGGGAAGGCTCAATAGTGGCAAAGCCTTCTCCCTATGGTCGGGATGTTCTTCCTCTTCTCTCACCTTTCTTTTATTTTGCTGATGATGTGTGTGGCCCACTTGGTGGGCCTGGATCGTTCAGAAAGTCCAGCTAGGGTGGGACGCCCATACCCACCTACACCATGGTTTGGGTGTCCCATTTGCTACCTTAAATAATGCATGCAAGTGATTTGGCCTTGGGACTTGATTGGATACTAGTGGGATCCACCAAGGAAGGCCACACCACCCTTGGATTGATGTGTATTCTCAGATATGGGCTGGAATATCCAGCCATGTATGGATGCCCAAAATTTTGGACAGTTTTATTGGGCCTTTGTAGCAGATTTTTTTGGGCTTGAGATTACCCATCTTTTTGGCTCTTATCCCTGATTTGGGGTGTCCACTGGAGGAGGTGTGGACCCCACTCTGAACTATGATAGAACCCACCTCAGATGTCCATGCAATGGGACCTAAAAAGGAGTGGCTCATAGGGGTGGACGGTCCACCTTGTTGATTGAAGGGAAATCAAAATTTCCAGCTTGTTTCTTGGAATGGTGGACCACACCTTGCTGTATTTCATGGGAAAAATACTAATCATTCATCCCTCCCCCTCTAGGCTCAGATTGGGCCCACTTTCTTTGGAAAACATTGCATGGACGACAATGTATTTATGTAGCAGAATTTCTGTTTTACCTTGTTGTCCTCATGCTTCCTTCATGTTTTGCTTGGGCTTTAGGCTTCCTTATTGGCCCATTGTGTGGCCCAGCATGTTGGGACCCACCTTGGGGGTGTGGGCCACCACCTTTCCACCCAGAAGTTGATGTATTGTTGCTGAATGGACAGCTATAGCTGGACGTTCCAGCTAGGCTGGCGTCCAGCCATGGCTGGCCGTCCACCCTCTAATGGCCCACCTTGATGTACATTGTATCTACGTCGTTCATCCATGATGTGGTCCACATGGAACGTGGCCCACCTCCTTGTGGGACGTCCACATGTGGGGCCCACTTTGATATGTTTTGGGGGCTGACGTCCCAACCCCATGGACCGTCCACCTTAGGATGCCCAGCCCATTCCTCTCATCCGGTGGGACCCACAGTGATATGTGTGGGTCACCAAGGAAACAAAATATTAAATAAATTGATTATGCTGGAAAAGAGATTAGGCTGGACTCCAGCAAGCTCAGAAAATAGGTGGGCTGGAATTTTAGCAATAGGCCCAAATTGGTTGCCCTTAATGGCATGTTTTGGGGCAGCATGGCCCACTAGATTTAAGGATGTTTTATGCACATATCTTGCCATTTCCTTTATGTGCCTTTGAGCTTAATTAATGCACATTTGAGGCCCACTCCATTTGGGTTTTTGTTGGATCAATGTACATATAGCTAATTGTTGGATTCTCTAGGCCCAGTTGGGTTAAAACTTTCTAGATAGATCCATTGGAACTTTGGGCGTATATTTTTCTACTTATTGTGATGGGTTTATGGGCCATAATATACAAGTAGTTGGGCCCTTGGTTGCCCACCAAAAATAACCTTGTACTTGGGCCAAGTTATGAGGTCCAACTCACTTGAAATAAGTATAAGGATTGCCCTTATGGTTGGATTACCGGGCTGCCCATTAGGCCCATAATAATATGTGGGTTTATGACCCTTATGTTTGGGCCCAAACCTTGCTTATGGGCCCACCATATTGCTTATGAGTTGGGCTTTGTGTAATTGCCCACTAGGTCCATGATTGGTTTAGGCCTTGCGCTTTGATTTGTATTTGATTAGAGGCGGGCTACCTCTTGGGAACCAGTTGAGGTTGGATGTCCTCTTAGGTGATCTTAAGGTAGGCCCATGGGTTCCTCTATGGATGGTTAAAGGCCCACCATAGATCCTAGGCCATTTATTTGAGGCTCAATATGAATGAATGTGGAGCCTACCTTAACATATGTTTGGTCCAGGCCGTACAAGCCTTGAATCGTCCGATCATGGAGGCACTCTCTGCCTTGGTTGGTTGCCGTCGAACTCACAGTCCAGTGGCATGCCCACTAGATCTTTTATGATCTATACACACCCTTCATCTGGTGGGCTCCCCCTATGAATATTGTTGGCCTTCATGAGATTATTTCCACATAGTTGAATAATTTCTAGACTTTAGCAGGTCCAGGAAGTCAAGCGAGCCGAAAGTTTATCAAGAGGCCTTAAATGTACATTGTTATGGTTGAAACTTTATTGGCTATGGGGCCCACTATATTGAGGACTTGTATATGTGTTGTATGCTTATATTTTATAATCTTTGGGCTTAACTAGTGCATTCTTTTGGGTCACCTTTTAGTGATCATATGAAGACCCCATCTTAGATTAGATTTTGGGACATCCAGTGGGCCCAAAGTGGGCAGGGACGTCCTAGCTTGGCCCAACCATATATTGGATCGACTTCCACCATTTTGATGAACTTGTGGGCTGAGATAAGGATGGTATTGGGCCCTTGAAAGCCCGCTTAAAATGCTAGTTATTGGGTTGATGCAGTGGGGCCCATTTCATCCAAACTTAAACTTATTTTTGAGTCATACATTGTGTACGCAAGCTACCCACCAAGTCCAACTTAATGTATGGAATTCTATGGCCATTGGGAATTGGGCCTTGGGCCTTAATTCCCTCTTGGGGCCCATGTTGTTGAATGTAACATTAGACCCTTTCTTATGGCCAATTATGAGGGATATGTGTGTGTGTGTGACCACCTATTTTTATTTTATTTTTTAATCTTGAATGTGGGCCTTAGGCCTTTTGGGAATGATGGTTACATATCCCCATTATGGACCCCTCTAGGCCCGGTTGTATCTAAGTGTGATTGAATGCTCATCTTGGACTCTTGTTAGGCTCCTTATGTATTACTTAGACCCGTAGCTTATATGATTAGTCTCGTGGGCTACCCCAGGTAAATGGGCCCCCACTAGAGGAGGGATTCCTCATGCATATTGTCTAAGTACCTAGTCTTGGTTCCTCTTGGATAGGAGGAGTGTAATACATTGTATATCGCCACATAGTATGTCTAGATTCATTCTCATGACCCATGTATATCATTGCATGCTTGGTTGGACACTATGTGTGTGGGTTATGGTTGTGCCATTGGGCAATGCATATTACCTTCTCTGAGGGACGTAGCATCCCCTCTTGAGCACGTTGGATGCTTGGAATTTATGCATGGTTGATTGTGTGGTTCATGCATCTGTTATTGCATAGTTTGTGGATATTCGCCCTTGCTTCATTAAGGTCGTAGCCTCCACAGATTCATCGTGGATGGCCATGATTGGACACCGGAAATGTTACTTAAGCATATGGGGTGCATAGGATGCCCTTGGGTGAAAACCCTAAAACTTCCATGGTACCAAGGATCTGCCCCAACGCCGTGATCGGGTGAAACCATGAGCGCACGAGGGCCTTACACCATTAAGTCGCGACTCCCACTGTCGTGTAGTCGGTTAGGATGGGGTGTAGCCTTACCCGCCTGAGAGAAAGAGAGCAATAGTTAGGCTGAGTTTGACCAGCTCGTGAATGGGTCTGCTACTGTCGAGCCTTGTTGGTGATTGGCTGACTATGGTGAGGTCTCTTACGCTCGTTTGATTGTGCAGGTTTGGAGAGCGGCAGTCATCCTGTAGTGTACTTGACCCTGGTAAATCCCTTATGATGGAACAGTACTGATACGTGGATTAGATATGAGGACAGGCATCACTTCACATTGCATTTGCATCGGTTGTATAAGCCTTATATTGTATCGCCTTGGCGTAGCGCCCTGTACTCATTGCATTATATAGCCTTGGTATGACTTCCTGCATTATTGTACTGCCTTGGTATAGTTTCTTACGTTCATGGCAGCCTTGGTAAGGCTAGTGAAGTTGGCTTTAATCATGTTTCCTTCCTGTATCCCCTATTTTTCTTCTGCGCACTATTGTCACACACTTTCACCACCCTCTAAGCTTTCTATAAGCTTATGCACAATTGATGCATGCAGGAGATCTTAGTCGGCATCGTAGCAGCGGAGCTTGGATAGGAGTTGAGCCGAGGACCTAGTGTTGCAAATCTTTTCTTCTTTCTTCTGTTATCATATGTATTTCCTTCAACCTTGTATCATATCTAAAGCTCAAATTTATAGTGGATTTTGCGATGTATGCATTTGTTATTTCTGAGATGTAGTTGCTGTGATCTTGGGTGTGCTCGTATTGGAACGGATATATGGTTATGAAAATCCTTCTTGTAGATCTCAGGATCGGAACCTGCCTCAGGAGCTGAGAATGGGGTACTACGGAGGTTGTTGCAGCCGAAACCGGCTATCGGGTTCCTTGTGAATCCGATTACTGAGTCTGGGGCGTGACATGTGTGTGTGTTTGAAAATGAAATTGAAGCACACTACGAGAAACTAACTTACCATGTCAAGAATGAAGGTGACCAAAGCACAAATTAGTGATGTTCGAAGTGAATCGAGGAAAATGAAGACTTGGAGCACTTGGTGTCACGCCCCGAACTCGGAAACCGGGCTCACAAAATTCTCGATCGCCGAATCCGGCGCCGATAGCCTTCGTAGTACCCCATTCTCGGCTCCCGGCACCCATACACCAGGTTCTGATCCTGGGATGCTACAAGGAGGATTTCTAATCATCAATTTGATTTGTAATGAGCATAACCATAAGCATAACCCACGAACAATAACCACAAAAACACCATCACAAAATCCACTATGATCAATTTTTTTGAGTATAATGCATATGAAGGGAAATACAAGATAGTACTAATAACTGAAACTCAAAAGCTTGACAGTATGCTCCTGCTGCTACTATGCTACTGCTGCGTCCTGGCGTTACCTGCACGCATCAATCGTGCATAAGCTTATAGAAAGCTTAGAGCGTGGTGTAAGTGTGTGCGCAATATGAGCGTGCTCAGAATGTAAGGTCAGAGTAATGCGAAAACATGCTGATGAGTACATGAATGCAGTCAGCTGTACCAAGGCTATGCGGTGCAAGATATGAATGCTATCGGTCATGTCAAGACCATGCGATGCAAGATACAACTCAAGCATGCCGATCCTCATCATATATCAGTACAGTTCTTATTCAGGACCATCACCGGGTTAGTACACTCCAAATGGCACTGCCGCTCTCCTAGCCGCACAGTCCAAGTGATCGTAAGAAACCTCACTATCTGCCCGTCCAATAATCTGCCAATACCTATCCGGTATGTTGATAGCGAACCCATTCACGAGCCTAGTATTGCCCCCTACCCTCGAGCGAGTAAGGCCACACCCCTTTCCACCGACTATGACACAGTGGGAGACGCGACCTCCTGGTATTCGGCCCTCATGCGCTCATATATCCGCTCGGTCTCGACGTTGGAGTCATTCTCTGGTATCATCGGGTTTAGGGATTTTCACCCAGGGACATCTATGGCGCCCCGATGCTAGAAACAGTATTTCCAGTATCCAATCCGGCTATCCACAATGTATTTGTGGAGGCTATAGCCCTGATGTCGCTAGGGCATATAGTAACCACAATCACACCAATGCAAGTGCATGAATCACACCACCAGTCATGCAACCATCCTGCGTGTACCACGCGCTCATGTAGGGCAACTTCGCCTATCAGGGAGCCCATAAACAATATGCCCAAGGGCATATGCTATGATCAGTCACTCCTCATATCAGGCATACATATGATGCGTATGGTCATGAATTATGGATCTATACTGAGCATGTTATGTGGTGATGGGCTCTGCTCAAAATAAAGATGGGCCTAGATGGCCTACGCACTACAGGTATGGGCCTATCAATGGGCCCTAGGGAGAGTGACAATGTGGTCATTTAACCAACATCATCCTTACAATGTGGACATTAAACCATCATTGCTTCCAAGGCATGACCCGCCATCGAGATCATCACAAGGACCACGGTGGAAACACATTATAATGGGCCTTATGTACATCCCATTTGGCCTCGACCCATGGGCCTCCAATACGTCAAATGGGCCTCGAACCATGGACTCATATATCTCAAGTGGGCCTTAGTGGGCGGGCCACAAATACATCAAGCTGGGCCTAATCACATGAGCCTTGCATACGTCACAATGGGCCTCATAATATGGACCTTATACAAATCAAGGTGGGCCTCAACAGACGGCCCACAAACACACCAAGATGGGCCTTATCACATGGCTTTAAAATAACCTCCAAAATGGTTGGACGGTTTGGATGAAACATATGCATCATGGTAGGTCCCATAGGGATGGAAGGCATAGATAAATCACATCCTTCATGGTGGAGGTCCACACTAATGAAAGGTGTGGACACAATTCATACATAAGTGGGTCCCAAGTAGGACCCACCATAATGTTTATTTCCCACCCAACCTGGGGCCCACTGAAATGTTTAATTTCCACCCAATCTGTTGATAGGGTCATGCAGGCCTGGGGGCCCACCATAATTTTTTTGCACCCAACCTGTTTATAAGGTCACGTGGACCTGGGGGCCCACTGTACTGTTTATTTGCATCCAATCTGTTCATAAGGTCACGTGGACCTGGGCTCACCGTGATATGTATTTGTCATCCAACGTATACATGGGGCCCACCATGATATGTATTTGCCATCCAACGTATACATGGGGCCTACCATGATATGTATTTGCCATTCAAACTGTTCATAAGATCACGTGGACCCGGATGAAGAGGAGCAACAAATTTCATATATGATCCAAAACTTTTGCAAGCCCAAAAAAAAAAGAAGCTTCAAGGGTAGACATTCAGTCCTACTGTTTTCAGTGGTGTGGGCCACCTGAGCCTCGGATGAGGCTGATTTTTAGAGTGGGGCTCACAGTGAAAGGGGCCCACCCAATGGACGGTGTCGATTACGACACCCATCATGGTGGGGCCTACACATGGGGCCCACGACTCCCTGGCCGTTCTCGCCTTGCAACGCAGGACGCTGCCTACGCGTCCTCTGTCAGCGGCAGTAGTAGACGCTGCTGCTACTTATTTATTTAATTTTTTAAAAGAAAAAGTATTTTTCTAGGGAATTTCCTAGGTGGGGCCCTCATCAGGGAAATCCGCCCCGCCCATTGCACTCTACAGCTCAAGATCAACCAAATGAGTCCGATATGTGGTATGATTCAGCAAGTAAAAAGGATCAAGGTGAGTTTCAACGGTAAATACCACTATTTCATATGGTATGGCCCAACAGAAAATGGGATCAACTTCATTTTCGGCTCAAATGCCTAAAATGAGCTGGAGAATGGAATTGACGGCGTGGATCATCCCATACATTAAGGTGGGGCCTGCATGAGCGGCCCAACCCAAAAACTCAAATACATTATTTTATATTATTTTTATTTTTATTTTGTTAGCTTGTTAGTACACTCCCATGTCAGTACACAACACTCCATGTTAGCCACTCCCTCACTGCCTCACGTCCAGCATCCAGGGACACTGGACGGCGTGGATAAACACATACATCATGGTGGGCCCCACATGTTCGTGGCCCACACATTAAGGTGGGTCCCACAAGAATGTGGCCCACCTTTGGATCAACAGGATATTTGTGTTTTCCTTCATCTTGGCCGTCCAATTGACCCATTACAAGATGGGCCTCACGATCGGACGGTTAAGATCGTCTTACACCATGGTGGCCATAAGACATCATACAAAAGAAGGAGAGAGAGAGAGAGAGAGAGAGAGAGAAGACGAGAGAGAGAGAGAGAGAGAGAGACGAACGGTGAAATAGAGGGACCCCACCACTATAGGCCCCTCACTACATTGCATACATCATTGTGGGTCCCACAACAAGTGGCCCTAAAATTGAAATCAACGGTGGATCACCCACCTCTAGGCCTCCTTCTTGCTCCCCTAGCCTCCTTAGCTCCTTGCCTTTGAGTTTGATGGAGGTAGATGATGGATGGATGGTTGAGATGAGAGATGAGAGTGTAGGAAGGTGGGCCACACTTGACTTTGTGAGAGAGAGGGTTTGGACGTGGGATGTTGTTGCTTGGGGAGTGAAGAGAGTGAATGAGAGAGAGAGGAAAGTGATGGGTGAAAAGGTGATGGAGTGATGGGTGATGGGTGATGGTGTTGTAAGAAGGAATGGCTAGAGAGGAGGGAGAGTTGACTTTGGGTTGCTTGTGTAAGAAAGAGGTAAGAGTAGGGTATGGGTTGTTGTACTTGACTTGATGTGTGATGTGAACTTGATTGATGAGATTGATTGATTGATTGATGAGACATGTTGTAGAGATTCTCTCGAAATTCACACCCACGGCGTTTCTTTGAAATGATCGTGGGCCTACATCTTCTAGCCTGGGTATCGGGTCGGTGCGCGAGTCGCGGCGTTGGAATCGCGGCGACGGTGCGGTTGCTAAGATACAAGTCTCGGGTTGAGCCGACTTTAGCATGTAGTAGGTCTCGGCTTAGGATCGGCGCAAACGTCGGATACGGGTCAAGGATCGCCGGAATTCGACTGGAAGGATCGCGGAAGCCTTCAAAATAGTACGGACTAGGATACGGGTCTTACACTTGGGGATTCGAAAATCTAACTTGGGTAGAGGGTAAGAGGAGTTGGAGCAAAGGAAATCCCTAAATGGTTGGTTTGAATCTAATCCGTCACGCTCCTTTTTGAGCAGTTATTGATCGTTCGATGACATCGAAGTTCCATCGAAGATTAGTTAATGAGTTGTGTTCTTTCAAATATGCATGGAGCTGACTTCGGACTTAAGATGTGTATAAAAGATAAACTTTAAGTTTTGTATTTGTACACTCAAATAGGATAAATAAAAAAAAAATAAAATAAAATAAACAAACAAAGTTTAAAAAGAGAATACAATTCCTCTTATTTGCGTCCAAGGGTTTAGTCAATATATAAGCCTGATGAATTTTTAAAGATTTTCAAATCTATTTGCATCCAAGGGTTTAGTCAATATATAAGCCAATTGTTTCTCAGTTGGCACATAGTTAAGCGATGTGATATGCTCTTCAACAAATTCTCAAATGAAATGATGTCGGATATCTATGTGCTTTGTTCTAGAATATTGTACCGAATTCTTGGAGATATTTATGGCACTAATATTATAGCAAAACAATATCATTGTACTTTTTTCAATCCCATAATCCATCAACATTTGTTTCATTGACAGAAGCTGGGCGCAATAACTACTTTCTGCAATATATTCGGCTTCGGCGGTGGATAATGAAATGGAGTTCTGCTTCTTACTATGCCACGATACTAATCAGTTTCCAATGTAAAAACACCTTACGCTAGTCGATTTTTTGTCGTTCATGTTTCTAACACAGTCAACATCCGAGTATCCGACAATTGTGGTTGGTGTGTCAAACATGTGCAGATGTCAAAATATGTGGTCCCAGGCACATATTGTAGCCTTGCTACTGATGTCGTGTACAGTGCTCTGCGGGTCCACCATGAAGTATGTGTTTCATGGAAGTGGATTGGATGGTGTACGACACACCACCGACTTTGCTGGTGTGTTGCGTCACCAAGTTCCGTGAGTCCCATCATGAGGTATGCATTATATCCAAACTATCCGTCCATTTGACGAGCTCTCCGTAAGTCTTGAAATGAAAAATAAGACAGATCCAAGGATCAAATGGACCACACTTTAAAAATCAATGGGAAATTGAATGTCTATTGTTGAAACCCTTTTGGGTGTCACAAAAGTTTTGGATCAGTATGACATTTGTTTTTCCTTTTCATCCATGTGTGTGTGACCTTATGAACAAATTGGATGGAAAATAAACGTTATTACAGGCATTACAAATGTTTTAACGGCGAGAGTCATTATCTCCACTGCTATTTGTGGTGTGGTGCTTTTCAGATTTGAATACACCTCATTTTCGAACTCATGCAGTATAATTAAAAAAATCATTGTGCGGCCCATATAACTTTGATATGCTTTGAACAGTTCAGACAACTAGGAGCACAACTAGGAGCTCGAGGAGCGTCAGCACTCATCTTTGGGTGTACCCACACTGCTAAATCGGTGCTGTATGGTACACCAGCCAATCCGCTTCAGCATTTCAGATCATTTTTGGGTAGAGCTGGGCAACGGTCCGAGTTCTGATCTGATTGGGACCAATCCGATCAGATCCGAAATTTTGGTGTCCTAACTTGAATCCGATCCGATCCGGGAACGGATCCACGTCACCTGATCCGATCAGATCTGAACGGTGCATTGGATGATCCGATCCATGCGTACGCGCGACGCATCGTTATTGGTCTAAGGACCTGTCCGTGGTCAGACGAGGAGATGGTTAGTCGCAACGACGTGCGTTGGTTTGGAGATTCACGATTTTGAGTAGCACGCAGACTACCAAACACAGCAGAAACAAAAAAAACAAAAAAAAAAATAAAAATAGTAAAGGGAATCTAACCTGGCTCTCTGAGTGGTGAAGCAGCTTGCTTCCATCGCGACAGTGAGTATGGCGGTGAGAGAAGCAGAGAGAAGCAGTGCTTGAGATGTGCCTTTGGTGTCGGTGAGAGGTCCCCACGCATGCGTATGGCGACGGAGGAGGATGGCTCGGGTGCGACGTGAATGTCGCAGTTGGTGGATTTGGAGGAGGTGGAGTTCCCATCTTCCATCGTCATCTCTCTCTCTCTCCAACTCTACCTACTCCCACCTAATGCCAGTATCATGAACCAATTTTGAAATACATCCATACACATGATCGGATTTCGGTTCGGGTCGATCGGTTTCGTTTCTTATTCGAATCCGATCCGAACTGTATTCGGATCTGCCCCTTTGTATCCGAACCTAGCCGATCCAGCCTACCGGTCCTGTTCGAATCGGGGCGGATCGGGGCAGATCTGTCGGATCGGACCCATTTTGCACACCCATATTTTTGGGCATGATAAAAAAGGACGCGGATTTCCTGCGAAAGTCTTTCGCAGGAAGTTCCTGCGCCGGGAACTCAGGTGGGGCCCACTGTGATGTTTGTGAGAAATCCTACCCGTCCATCCATTTTTTGAGTTCAATTCAGGACATGAAGCCAAAAATGAAGCGTTTCCAGAGCTCAAGTGGGCTGAAAACGTGATAATTGAATTTCCACAGTTGAAATATTCATGGGCCAAAGAAGTTTTGAATCATGCTAATATTTGTTATTTCTGTTCATCCTAGTAGGAATGAAGTTATTAACGATATGGATGGCTTGTAAACATCACTGTCGAACCCAGGTAGGTTTTAACGGTAGGAATTTCCCTAACTACATTTTCCTTTAGTACGGCCCACTTGAGCTTTGGATACGGTTCATTTTTGGCATCATGTCCTGAAATGAACTCAAAAAACGGATGGAAGGGAAGGATTTCTTACAAACATCACAGTGGGCCCCACCTGGGTTTCCAGCGCAGGAACTTCCAGCCAAAGTCTTTCGCAGGAAATCCGCGTCCATAAAAAAAGTAGCAGATGCACGTGTCAATTGGATCATCCCGTGAGAAACATGTGTTGAATGCCCACCATTAAAAACTTCCTAGTGCCCACTGTAATGTTTATTTACCATCCAATCTGTTGGTTAGGTCACACAGACCTTGATGAAGAAAAAACACAAATATCAGCTTCATTCAAAGCTTTTGTGGCCCACATTAAGTTTTTAATGATGGACGTTCAATTACTACTGTTTTCTGTGATCCACATGAGATTTGGATCTGCCTCATTTTTAGGCTCATGCCCTGACATGATTCGGAAAAATGGATGGACAGCGTGGATAAGACCACACATCTTGGTGGGCCAAAAGAGTACCGTCTAGTAGAGTCCGGATCCTCTGTTACTGGGTAAACAGGGATTTCCTGTTACCTGATTCTCATTGGTCCACGTCACCACTCACTTTAAAAATAAAAAATATAAGAAAAAGCTCCGGACGCCAAACCATTATTAAAAAAAAACAAAGGAAAAAAAAATCAGCAAAAGAAAACGGACATTCTTTCGCCATTCGTAAGGGCGGGAAAAGAAAAGGAGGGTGTGTTTCCTGACCTCCGACTCGCCATTCTCGTCAACGAGTTCGCCGACTCGGACGTCCACTCGCTCCTCGACTCCACCCACCTCAACGCTGCTTTCAATCTCTCCACAGTCTCCCTCACCCACGGTCAGTAAATCCCAAAATACCCTTCTCCTTCTTCCAAATTCCTCACCACCTCCCTTTCTCACTACCAAATTGCCCTTATGTTTCCTTCTATTTTCCATTAGGCTGTGGTTGTTGCGATGTAAGCGGGCCTTTTAGAGAATCTTTGCAGCGGATCGTCGATAGCAAGCACAATTTCGACTGCCTCCTCATCGAGGTATTGTTCCTTTGTTGGTTCCGTTGCCTACCTCACTTGCATACATTCAAAGTTCAATTTTTTGAATTTTTAGTCCGATGCTTTTCGGATTTCCCAAATTTACATACAAAAAGTTAAAGGAGGGTGTGTTTCGTAGACATCCGGGCTTGAGAAGCCATAGAAGTTTGTAGTGGAGTTAGAGGAAGTCATAAATCTGGATTGGATTATTGCTGTGGTGATGCTGAATCACTTCCCAAGATCTTAAGCATGGATGTTGTGAAGCAGCAGTTGCAGATGTGGATCTTGTGCTGCTGAACAAGTACATTTTTACCTGATAGGAATGATCACATGCATTATCCAGCCCCGTGTTCCCTGCCAGCATGTCATGTGTGTAGTATATCTAGGCCATGCAAAAGAAAGAATGTCGATGGTTCATTTAAAAAGGAACCAACAATTTAAATGGTCTGGATTGCTGTACCGGTACCACCATGTGACGGACAGGGAACCAGATTGTTTTTTCCAACCAACTTAATTGCCCTGATTGTTTTGTTAAATTACCAAAAAAGCCAAGCATTTATCATGGTATGGATAATAAGTACAGGGAATGATCACATACTCAAACGTATTTCAATTCAATTTGTGGGGCCTACTTTAATGTGTGAAGAATCCAAACCATGCATCAGGTGATCCACGTCCTGCTCATTATATAACTCAAAAACTAGGCTGGTCTAAAAAAACTCGAGTCCGGATCCTCTATTATTTGGTAAACAGGGATTCCCTGATTGCCTAATCCTCTTGCTTTTGGATGGCCTTTTTTGCCTGTAAATCATTTTACAGACTGTAAATGATTTGCAGCATTTATAGGCAAAAAGTTTGGATTTCATTTACAGGCTCGAATGGTTCTCCATTCACAGGACTTAAAATGCTTTACAGGCTATCCAAACGCACACAATCATTTACCTGTAAGTCATTTACTGCTTAAAGCTAAACAGGGCAGACACCTGTAAATCATTTACAACAGGAAAGCTTGCCCTGTTTAGCTTTCCTGTTAAAAAATTTGGGTTGAACCTTAGATCAGGTGCCTGCCCTGTTTAGCTTTCCTGTTAAAAAAATTTCATGCAAATTAGCTCAGTTTATGATAATGTTAACCATAAGATAAGAGGATTCAGTTTAGTGAGTGGTCTGAGTGTGAATTTTTTTAGCAGATTGAGAAAGGAAAAATCTACAATAAACATGGGTTTATGAATGCCTAGAGAGAGAGAGAGAGAGAGAGAGAGAGCGAGAGTGGTCTGGGTGTGTATCAGAACCTATTTAAATATCATGCAGATTCACAGCCCAGACGGGCCACACCACAATCAGCAGTGGAATTGAATGCCTACTCTTAAAATTTTGTGGCTTTCAGAAGTTTTGGATCATGCTGATACTTGTATTTTCCATTCATTATGGTGGTTATGACCATATGAACGGGTTAGATGGCATATAAACATAAGGCTGGCCCCCACTAAGGTTTCAATGGTGTTCATTCCCATTTCATCCCACTGTTTTCTATGGTGTGGCACCCCAATTTTGGATATGCCTAGATTTTTTTGACCCCTGTCCTAACCCAAGCCTGTAAAACTGATGAATGAATGGATATCACATCTACATCATGATGTGCCCCACAGAGCTTGCCTCTGTAACTCTTGTTTAGGCAGTTACGTAGCACCTATACAGGGAGAGATGAATTTTAAATTGAAATATTTCGAACCTGATGCATTATAAGTTACCTTCCAACCACTGATAAGTTCCAACTAGCATTGTGTCTCAAAACCCAACTTGTCCCCATATGAAAGGAAAATTGCATATCTTTAGAAAGAATTTTTTAAAGAGTTGGCACATGTTAATTTCCGTTTCTATTAGATTTGGATGCTACCCTGTTTCTTTTAATTTTTGTTTTTTCTTATGCTAGAATGTGGGCTTCAGTATGTTATGTTACATGAGTGCTTCAACTAGACCCTGGTACCTGCATCAAGGTACGGGTATGAGTGGTATGGCTCTTTCGGGTCCTCCCAAAGGTTCATATTCTCTTGTTGCTGGTTAAAATATATCACAGAGCTTTCTTATATTTTCAGCAAGATCCCTTTGTCGGGGGGACTAGTAGTCTTCCTTAGAATCTCGAGACACACATGAAAAGGGATACCTTTCCAAGATCAAAGCATTATCCCAATTAATTGAGCTGGCTATATAAATCATATTCCATCATTCCACTATCAAGGGACATGCATGCATAATATTTTTATTTTACCGGCACTTTTACAATTTTTACCGGCGCTTCTACATACTGGCATTCATCAAAAGCGCCAGTAAAGGATAATAAGCGTCGGTAAAAGTATCTATTTTAGCGGCGGTCATAAAAAACGCCGGTAAAAGATACAATGACGTCCCCCTTTAGCGGCTCGAGTACAACCGCCGGTAATTCCTTTTCCGGTGGTTTTTTAGACTTTTAGGGGCGTTTTTGGCCTCCGGTAAAGCCCAATTTTCTTATGGTGTAGCTAACTATTACTTTTGCTTTATTACCTAAGATTTTATATAACTTTTTGCTAAATTTTTTTGTTCTTTCTTTTGAGCGTTTTAAATGAATGAAGATTGAAAACTGGAAATAGAAAAATAAACTATAATCTTCGCCAAAATAAACAACCATATCACATTTCTCAGTGAAATCACTTCACACTTACACAACCATATCATATCCTCAAGTGCAACCTCATCATATAGTCTATCAATTGTATCACATTCTCAAGTGGATCCACCACACCAACTGTTAAACAACCATATCATATCCTCCAGTGCAACCTCATCACACAGTCCATAAAGTATTTCACATTCTCAAGCGAAACCACATCACACTATCACACAACCATATCATATGCATCCTCAAGTGCAACCTCATCATATAGTTCATCAACTGTATCATATTCTCAAGTGGAATCACATCACATTATCGTCTCAACCACGTCATGCGCTCAAGTGCAACCTAATCACATAGTCCATCAACCATATCATATCTTCAAGTGTAACCACATCACATTATCATACAACCATATCATATCCTCAGGTGTAAACTCATCACGTTGTCCATCAATCGTATCACATTCTCAAGTGGATATATACCTCATCACACTATCACACTACCATACCATATCCTCAAGTACAACTCCATGTTGTCCATCAACTGTATCACATTCTCAAGTGGACACATCACACTCACACAACAACATATCATATCCTCAAGTGTAACCTCATCACATGGTCCTTCAATTTCTTTCATTCTCAAGTGTAACTTCATCACACTGTCGCACTACAATATCATATCCTCAAGCGTAACCTCATCATATAGTCCATTAATTTTATCATATTTTCAAGTGTAACATGATCACAATGTCACACAACCTTGGATTATCCAACGTCATGACAGTCTATCAGCCATAACATATTCCCAAGTGGAGATCATTGATCACACTCTCACACAATCATATCATATTCTCAAGCACAAATAGTCTATCAACCATATCGCATTCTTCAATCTGGAACCACTTTATATTGTTACATAATCATATCATATGTATATGTGCAACCTAATTACATGGTAATATCAACTATATCATATTTTCAAATGTAACCACATCATACTATCACACAACCATATCATATCCTCCAGTGCAACCTCATTACATAGTACGATAACCATATGTCATTCTCAAGTGGAACCATATCACACTATCACACAACCATATCATATCCTCAAGCACAACCTCATCATATAGTCTATCAACCATATCATATAGTGAAGGCATTCAAGTATAAAAAGAAAAGTTTATTACGATGCACTTAGTTATTTATATTGTCATTGTTTTTCTTGAGTTTTTCTTATGATTATGATTTCTGTGTGCTTTTCATATTAGTTCACCACACCTTTTTTTTTGGCACTCTTTTTTCTACTGATGGCATTTGACAGGGATCTCATGACACAAATAGATTGGATGGTTGGTATGGTTTATCAATAGATCTGTTGATTCAAGACTGTAGATATGTTCCTATGGGATCTATTCCAGACCTTGAATATTTTGTTTGTGTGTGTATGCATTAATTGTTTCTATCTGTCTTAGAAATGCCTAGCTTTATCTTCAAACATGTGACACTAGCACACTTCCTCCTCTCTGTCATTGTCCTGTCAAGGTAAACTCGAAGTAAACTCACTTAGAAAGTGGTTATATCAATTCATTGTAGTCTTCTCTTCATTTGCCGCATTTTGTAAGTTGTAACCTTCAAGAAGTTAGAAACTGTGGAACATCCCAATAGCTGGGTTCTGGTCAACTTATACAAGTTTTAACACATATTGGATAATTTCTATTACTTACGGGCATGTTTGTCTAAAACCCTTTAAATGCTTAAGTGCTTCACATAGTAAATTTACCACATTTGTGATTTTGATCCAATTTACATATTCAAGTCACTTTCCCAAGTTGGTTCCCCCCAAGAAACAAATGTGAATGGCCAACCGTGACTTGTTAATATGGCCCAACGTATGAGAATTGGTCGGATGATGGGCCCACTATCCGATAACATCAATGCATATGGGGCATAACAATTGTCCCAATCAGGTTATCCTTGATATTATCCATGTCTCTAGCTCGGCGATACTGATAAACACTGATAGTACCATAAATTCTATGTATCGGCGATATATCACCAATGTATCGCCAATATTTCCGACGGTGTAAATTCCAAGTCTCTTGTATTGCCAATATTTTCGACTATGAAATTCCAGGTGTTGCTTGTATCGCTAGTGTATCAACAATATTTCAATAATATTGCAAATGTGTCGATGTCACCAAAAATCTGTTTATATATGGATCTGAGTAATTTTTTTTCTTATGTTATCATCTACTTTTCTCTCATCATTTATTTGTCTTATAAACAGGATTATATTATCATACTATGATATCATATTGAAGTGGTTTTTGGTATGCCATGGTGAGTTATTTTACCCTCTTTCAGATAATATCAATTAAATTTAGAATGATTTAATATGCAATATTAAATAGGTATGTGATGAACTCATTATGATTGTTTCTCATTGAATGTAGGAGAACATTCACTCACAAAAAGTCAATTATACTACTAGATGTGCGCCGTCGAAGTTTTATAATTTTATCAAGCAAGTGGATTTGAATGATGAACATATTAAAGTGATAGAGGATACTCCATTTAAAGGATTTATGCATTTTCCCAAGTTTCCAGTCCAACGCACATTTCTAAATACTCTTCTTACTAGATGGGATGACGAACATAATTGTTTCCTCCTCGGAGGAAAGAGGATCTTTCTTCAACCCCAAGACATTGCCATTATATTGGGATTGAGTATGAATGGAGAACATATGGATTTGAGAAGGGAATTGAGTGCAAGTGAGAAAGAACTAAAGAAAAAATATTTTGCAAATGTTCTTCTCAAAAGAGAGTTAATAGAGGAGAATATTAAGAATTTGTTGAAAGAAAGTTCGGAAGAATCTATATCTGATTTTGCGAAATTGTTCATCCTGTATTTATTCAATACAATTCTTTTTCCAATAGCCAGCGAGACAACTCCTATATTTCTGTTACACTATGTGAATGAGTTGGAAAATTTGCATAGTTATGCATGGGCCACTGCCATTTGGACATTTCTGGTTAGGAGTATTTCTGAAAGCGTGAGGAAGAAGAAAAAGTACGTGAATGGATGTGTCATGGTTTTGAAGTAAGTATTACTTTTTATATTAATGAGGTTGTTTTCAATATATATATATATATATATATATATATATATATATATATATATATATATATATATATATATATATTGTTTTGCATGTTTATCTCATCAACGATATTGTTTTCAACAGCCCTGGTTACACGAGCATATTATTCTTCCGTCATGGTTATCAACGAAGATGGTGTATCCACGTATTTGAGATGGGTCGATAATAGTTATCGACAGACGGACACACATAAAAAATTATTAGACACTCTTATCTGCACACAGGTATATACATTTGTTAAAGAATTATTTATTTAAAAATTCATCATTATTATGTCCAAGTGTACATTTATATTGATATATTTATCTCCATCAGATTATTGAAGATATAACCCCTACGAATGAGGAGAGTCACCTTTTACCTCTCACCGTAAGCACTTGATATTTATGTTTTTGCCCATTATGTAATTACCTCATGGTTGCACACTTGAGATATATGAGTCTTTGTTGTGATTGGCATACAGGAGACATCAAATTCAATCAAAGAAATACGCCAGTGGTTAGAACCATGTCTTGTGAAGATTGAAGAGAAAATAGTAAATATTCCTCATATAATGATTATTTTGTTTATATCATAGATTCTTGCTAATATAAATGATCTCACACTTGATCATATAAGTAATGGTTGTGATATTCATATAGGACGCCTCCAGCTCGAACAGAGAAATACGTCAGTGGTTGGAACCCATGCTATTGAAGATCGATGAGAAAATTGTAAGTAAAATTTTATATGTTTACTATACATATTTTTAGATTATATAACTAATTTCACATTACTTTACATAAGGTAACCTCAAATGCAAATAAAGAAATTCGTCAGTGGTTAGAACCCTTACTTGTGAGGATTGAAGAGAAAATCGTAAGTACTTTTCACATAATGGTTATTTCATCTATATACATGCACATATTTCTAATTAGAAATTCATTTTGAAATACTTTGTTTTTATTGCGGTTTATTTCAACTTGTGTTGAATTTTATGCTATTGAAATAGGACCAATCTATGACTCAGAATAGGAATCAAGAAGAGAGCTTACATTGCAAACAAATGTTGAAGGAACGTAACCAATTGTTGGAGGTGTTAAAAGGAATGCAAGCTAAGTTAGATACACAGGCAGCACTCATCACAGAGATATTGGATAAATTGACCAAGTCAGAGAAGAAATGCAATTATGCCAATCCGATGTATGAGACAATGGAGGATAATTGGATGGTAGCATGTAGTCCACAACTTTCTCCTCCTATAAATGTAATATCGGATGCACCATTAGCTGCAAATGAGCCACATATTTTCCCTCCTACGAATGCGATGGCTACCAAGCATGATTGTGTACCTGTAAGTCCGAGTTCCATAGTGAAGCGTGTGAAAGAGGGTGGTAGGATTAGAAATGCTTCTAAGGTCTTACAATCACTGTACATGATAACGTATCATAAACGTAATACTAAAAGCAAAGTAAAATCACCTGATAATGATTCAACAATGGAAGAGAGCGCGGCTAGGCTTATGTTGTCTCAAGAAGAGGAAGTTGCAATTAAAAGTTTCATTAACATGACTGATTGCAAGTATGACACATAAATTAATTTGTTTGTCATTATTCACTTACTTTCATTGTGGTAGTTCCTCACACTAATACCCTATACATGTCTTTAAGGAGGATTCTTGTGGACCACTTTATGTTCTTAGAAGTTCATTGAACTTATTGATTGATCCTAAAGGATGGCTTGATGATGAGGTATATCTACATATATTGTTTTCATTCTCTTACTACCTCATGCAGTAACATATATTAATCTAATATTAATGGATACAAAGAGAATAATCATTTGACATTATATATATATATATTTTTAATTCTGTTTCAGGTTATAGACAAGTATAGTGAATTGTTGAAGAGTCGACAAAATAGAGATAGACAGGATTTATTAAAATGTCATTTCTTTAATACATGGTTTCATGTAAGTTTATCATATAAATGCGCAATGTTCATACAAATATTAATGTATTTAGAAGCATTTTAATTTGTTTGTGATTGAACTATTTCAGAAATTTATATGTTCAAGGAGAAATGATACGGCAAAAAGTACGATATCTGAAGATACGCATAATAGTTTTAGTCTTCAAATTCAACGTGTCTTTGAGATGATACCTTATGATTTGGGGAGTAGAGATAAAAATTTTATTCCTATGAATGAAGTATCGCACTGGTACTTGCTCACTATTGACCTGAAGAAAAAAACATTTATAGTTTACAATTCCATCAAAGGTCATCATACATCTAGCTACATCAACATAATGGTATGTAGTTGTTTATATGTTTCGATTTTAATTATTTTTTTGATGTAAATTGTTTAAACTCGAATAATATGATTTTTATAAGAATATTTACTTTTTATTGTCACTGCAGGTTACGAGTGTAAAGAAATATTTTACAATACATGGTATACCTGATTGCGGTACTTTTCAACTTATTATGAATAATGAGTGCCCTCAACAACAAAATTCGTATGTTTATCCTTCAACCATTTCTTTGTACAGATGTGTGTTGGTTTTATTTTAATAGGCACTCATTTTTATTATTTTGATGTAAATAGGTATGATTGCGGTCTTTTTGTGATGAAATTTATGGATTGCTTGTCCCAAGGAGATAGATTTTATTTCAATTCGGTATTTTCACTTCATCTTTAGGATTTTTCACTTATGTATCATTTAGGAGATATATTTACAGTCCAATGTCATGATCAGGGAGATACGCAATTTCAACGAAAAAAGATAGCTGCACAACTTTTGCTTGGCAAGATAAGTCCATAGAAATAAGGTATTAGTGTCGATTATAATTTGTACTAAGTTCATAATCACAAACAGTACTTACTGCTTACATTTCTTTTATTTCTAGTTGACATTATGAACTGAGTGGGTTTATTGTGCCATTTTCATATATGAAACATTCTTATACTTTTTGGATGTGAAGCGAGACTTCGAAAGTATGAGTATGACATTCCTATACTTTTGTGGCTTGCTCAATGTGATTTGCAGGTGCACGAGTTGGAGATGGCTAGTGTGGCTAAGGATGATATGGATTAACAAAATATGATTTTCTTCTCCTTTCGAGTAGGGTCTTTGTGTGAATTCATCCAGGGAAGATATTACAAGTTGAAGATATCGTGATTGTCTATCTCTCGTGATTCTATTCCATAGCCCTTGTTGTTTCTAGTTGCCCTCATGCTTTAAAAATGGTTATTAGTCGAAGTTCGTATGAAGAAGAGGTTGAGGGGCCTCAATGCCTATTATGTATTTGCAAGCCTCAGATTTTTTTGGGTTGCTCAGTTTGATATTGTATAGTTTTTTGTTGGTTGTTTGTTGTCACTTATTGTCTTAAACTTTTTGTTAGGTAGCTCTTTTATTGGGAAGTATATCTACTTGATACAATGGGTCCTTACTCATATGCCTGTGTCTGGGCTATATGATATTATTTCAACTTTTTGTTTGTAGTGCCTTCCCGAATGTTTGTACAGTTTCTTCCTTACATGTTTGGATTTTTATATATAGTGTACTCCCACTTTACAAAAAAAAAAAAAAAAAAGGTACGATTTAACATATTTGTATAGTACAATGTTGGCGATTATTTTGATACACATATGGCTGATCAATGCACCTATTGAGATGTGGAAAAGGCCATGGCATTGTACAAGGGCGTGACTGTATCCTATTTTAGAGATAATTCCTCTATCATAATTTTGCTTCTCTTATCCTGTTACATATTGAAAACATGAAATTATTGTAGGGCCTTTAACTAAGCCTTAGCCCTCCAAAGGTATGTTTGATTTATGTATGATCGGAATTCTTTTCAAATATTTGAAAGAGATAGACAAAGAATTCATTTAGGACCTTGTCTTTGAAATGCATTGGAATTTAAATCACAAATCAAGGTGATTGTGAGTCCAAGTAGTATTTGAGTTGGCTTCCTGCTGATGATGATTTGAAGGCCTTAATGAATAAATCCAATGAGTAGTCTGGTGGAGGATCTAGGAAGGAAAGAACAAAGGCCGCAACACGAAAATGTTACATCATGTGCATAAATCTTCCAGGTATGTACATCATGCACGAGATAATTAATTTATGTATGTTTTTATGCTTTCACTACAACAAAACAGGGTTTAATCGACGCTTTGGCGGGATCATTTCCCAGCGCTAGGTAAAACCGGGCTAAGCAACCAAAGTACGTGGCACAATCACTCTCAGTCTCCCTCTCTCAGGTCTCTCTCTCTCTCTCTATGTCAATCTCGCTCTCAATCTCTCTCTTGAGATCGAGTATATTCAATGTTGAAACCCTAATTAGGATTTTACAATGGTGAATTCCTAATTAGGGATTTACAATGTTGAAACCCTAATTAGGGATTTACAATGTTAAAACCCTAATTAGGGATTTACATGTATGATTTACAAGGGCATGTTTGAGTTGAGTATAGGGTTTATGCGCGTTTTGCTGTGAAATGTAGAGTTTATATAGGTAGAGAAAAGGAGCAAAGAATCAGGCATCCCCTGTTGCCGGAGAAAGAGATGGCGTAGGAGATCTCTCTTCTCGTCAGATGTGCTGAGATGGGAATGAGATCTCTTCTCTTCTTTGAAGCTCGTCTAGTAAGCTCAAGTACATCTCTCTATATCCCTCTCTCATTGATTTCTTTTCTCAACCCTTCAAAAGACAGTTGTTATTAATTAGATCCTGACCTACTTCAGGATGAAATTGGGCTAGGCCCACCCCAGATTAATTTAGTATAAAATTGTGGAAACATTGTATATGTTGGATATCAAATTATACAGAAATAATGTATCCAGCGATGGGAACTGCACCTTTAATTCATTTGGTGACATATCCAAACAAAATGTTTATCTTTAACTTAAATCTGCTGCTTTTATTGGTTTCATTATTCATAGGTTCTGTATGATGTTCTATAACTGAAGATTTTCTTGATGTGTTTCCTTAGTTTTGTAGGAAATTAAACTGCCAAATAGTTGCAGAATAATGTAACGTGAGATATTATTCTTTTCTCAAATAAAAGAAAAGGAAAAAGGAAACGAAAGAAAGAAAAGAAATCGTGAAAAATAATTGTTACTGTGATTTACTTACTATAGGAAGAATTTAAGAAATAATATTAGATAGAGAGTTTACATGCGACTGTTTACGCTCAGCTATTTCTGGTCAGATTTATTGCAGAAAGAAAAATAACATTTTTAAGACTATTGCGAATAATATGTAGGTTTTCATCCCTGAATTGAGATAAGTTGCACTGCTGTTTGTAGAACTACTCTTTCTGATATGATCTCTATGGATGAGTTTCATGCATCAACATGGATTTCGAGCAAGTAATTGCGATTTTTAAGGTTGAAAAGTGGAAGAAATATGCAAACTGAATTTCTTTACTTTTCACCCTTCAAAATTGTAATTCCAATGTGAAAAACATATGTTGATGATTGTAAGCTTACCTGTAGATTATCCGATCTTGTTATGGAAAAATTACTTTTTGGTTTCAGATCCACATGCATGGGATCACCATTGCATAACTCTGTAATAATGTATTTCTCAAAAAATGTCTTTTTTAAAAAAAAAAATTGTTTAATTTTTTTATTTCTTCCTAAATAGTGAAAGATTCTGGCAAATCTGTAGATCAGCCTATGCTCATCAAGATATACTCTCCCTAATTCCAGAGACATCAGAAATAGGACCCTTATCCTTAAGGAAAACCCCATCCATGAGCAGGGTATCCATCATGATCAGAGTGTGGGTGCCATAATGTAGTTTGTAGATTTGGTGGCCCTTTTGTATAGTTTTTTTTTTTTTTTTTTGGGCCTGGCTCTTTGTATTCTTTTCCCACTGTTTTTGCCTAATAAAATTTTCATCTTTCAGAATATATATATATATATATATATATTTGGTTAAAATAAGCAAGACTACATTTTTATAAAGGCTAAGAAGAACATAAAATGTACCTTGGTTTCGCTTCCACATCCAAGTGATCACCATTGCATAGCTCTGTAATAATGTATTTCTCCAAAAAAAAAATGTCTTTTTATTTAATTTAATATATATTTTTCCCATAGTGAAAGATTCTGGCAAATCCGTAGATCAGCCTATGCTCACCAACGTATACTCTCCCTAATTCCCCTCTAAGATCATGATTTCTTGATGAAAATCATGACATAGAGGAGAAATTTAGGTATAGAGCACTTTTGACTTTGGGTTCACATGACACGTGCACTATTTACTTTATCATCATTATCTTGTCCCAGCTATTTGAAGTCATATAAACAATTTACTTCTTTTGAGGAACGTATGAAAATTCCCCAACTCAAGCTACATGACTTCATCATCTTCATCATCATCTAAGCTTCATCTCAAGTAATTGGGTTCAGGTACACAAATCCTGCTCACCATTCCACTTTACGATGTTTTCAAAGAATGTCTAAAACACCCATGTACAATGAATGATAGAATAGTGAATAAACATTTAGTTGTCAAATGATGTTGTTTTCTGTTTAAGCATGATATCATTGTGTTTTTCCTCCTTCCCTTTTGATTTCATTCTAAGGTAATTATACATTTTCACATAATTTCATTATATAATATCTGACTTTAATTTTTTGTCTATCCACTGTTTAATATTGCACAGATTTGGGACAAGTGAGAGACTGGGTTGAAGCCCAAGTTGAAAATGCTAAGCAGCAGGCTATTCTTGCGGCACTTGAGTCTCAAGTATCATCTGATGAAGCTCACATTCATCATGATCTTCATTCTCTCCGGTAACTTTCTGTACTTTTGCTAGTTGTTCTATTCGACCATCCACCTTGGTACTGAATTCTTTTACCTACAGTACTGCCAATTTCTATTTTTTATTTTTGGTTTTAGGTGCTTCTTTTCACTGGATGATACTTCTGGCAAGCACTCTGTGGACATAATATGTCTGAGTATTCTAGCTGATGAACCTCACAGATTTATCATTCTCCAAATACATGTACAAACCAGTGTTTTAAATAGCACACCCATAGCGTATACATAGTATACGCTAGCTATACTGCCTTCACATGCATACAGATGCATTTCACATCCAAGTCAGGATCTGGCTAATTGGTATTCACTTTATGCTTTCTGGCTAATTGGTATTCACTTTATGCTTTCTTTGCAAAGGTACATCGATACAGGAGATTTTTTCCAAGTACCTTGAGGAAAGGAGATTTATATCTAGAGGCAACTACAAATTTCTGGCGCTTATCATCCAAAAGCTTTTGTTCAGGGGCAAAGAGAAAGATGATGATGAGTTTTTGCACATGGTAGGTGTGAAGGACATGTCAAAGGTGGTCCTCATGGAGGATGCAGCCAGCAAGGAGAGGAAGCTTGAGGAGATGAAGAGAGATCAAGTGATCTCTGGAGCTCTTAATTCAGTTGCCCTAGTCAGAGCAGAGGTTGATAGGTTCTCACAAAAGGTGACTTCTAAAATTCTACCAACAACATGCCGACTGCATTGTAGTTGAGATCATAGTTTAAAAACCCGAAAACTCAACCTGACTCAAAGACTCTTACCTGACTTGACTTGGTTGCTGGTAACAATAAATTAAAAATAGTAGGAATAGGAAGGAACATTTAAATTAGTTATCTTTGTTATTAGTCTTATAAAATGAGAAACCAAGCCACTAAAGATCACATAGCTCACTGGTTGAATGTGCTGCACGCCTACACCTATGTTATTCTACTTTTTATTAAAAAGGCCTGAGTCACAGCAATCACGTTGAGTTGACGGAGTCTCCCCGAGTCAGGGTCAAGTCACTCTAAGATTGGAGTTTACCACTGACTATGCTCAAAATCTTGCTGAGCTTTTTCGAGTCGAGTCAGCGAGTTTTAGAACTATGGTTGAGATTCATGTGTAAGACTCCTATTAGGTGGGCCACACATGATCATCAGATCTGACCATTGGATTATTTAGATTGAGCGATTCAGTGGGCCCCCACTACAGTTGTGATCATTGTAAATAGGTCTGGGGCGGGACACTTGAACCGATGTCCCTATACTCGGTTATTAAGACAGATATGGAAACCTACGGTGTGGAGACCCTAGAGGGAGAAGTGTGATGGGTAAGCTTCTAGCCCTCTTTCCTATATATTGATGTCTTGGTCCCCTCACCAACACAAGCGAGAAAACCCTAGTCCCATTGAAGGTTCTCCTAAAGGTGTAAGGTGCGGAAGATCAAGATTCCTGTCGGCGGAATGTCTTCCCAATCAGGTATGATTTCAGTTTATGGTTTTGAATCTCCATTGTTGATGCATAGTCGATCCATTAATTCCGCAACATAGAAATAACATTTGGTATCAGAGCCACCTATGCATCAATTTTGGTGGATTTCTTTTAGCAAAACCAGGATCACTCAGGATTCGGTTTTCCTTGAGACCCATCCTTGATCGTCTGTCAGGATGAACCAGAAATTTTTTTTTTTTTTTTTGGCCTTTGTAGTCTGTGATACTCTCGCCATAATCAGATCCAGGATATGGTAACGCCCAGATCTATGCCATTGCCGGATTTCGACAACCCATCTGTGCATCGCCAAATCCATCGCTAAGCATCAGATCTGATATTTGCATCTCAGATCTGAGGCAGGAAATGACGTTGCTGCCCTGTTTGAGCACTATCAGCCATTGATGGCCAAACCCATCTCCGCCTCTCCTCCTCTTAAATCAGTGGCTGCTATTAACGGCAGCATTAAGCTTTTGTTTTGGGGTGCAGCGGCAGATGGTGATGGCGGCATCATCTTCTTCGGCTCGAGCAGGAGTTGTATTTTTGTTGTAATCAACATCAATGGCAGTGGTAGTAGCCACGATTGGGGCCGATAGTCATGGCAGCCCTTTGCAACGTGATCGTTTTTCCCGCCATTGTCTTCCCAATCAGACGTTGAACCCATCTCCGACCGCCATTAATGGCTGCTGCATCTTCAGACCCATCGTCCTCCTCTTCCGCGGTAGCGACGAAAACAGGGTGGGCGGATTTCAGCCGTGGAGATGGTGGACAGGGTGGTCGGATTCCAAATCACTACCGTTGATCGTGGTGCTGACGCTGGCTCACGGCGACGGAGGTGATTTTGGATGGAGGGACTGCGGGAGATGATTTTGGAATGAGGGGCTGCGGCTAGGGATTTTTTCCCTGTTTTTTAGAGACTTCCGCAGATGGTAATTTTATTATTTTTTTTAAAAAAAAATAAATAATAATAATAATAATAATAATAATAATTAATAAATAAATAAATAGAAATTTATGGCAGTGGGTTATAGTGCGTGGGACTTGATATTACTGGTTGGCTGTGATAGATGGCCACGTGTGTGGCCAGATATTTGGGTCCACGAGCAGATAATGAAAATTCCTTTTGGGGCTGCTGCTTGCAATGGTATATCCACGAGCAGAGAATGAATATTCTTTTGGGGCTAGAAATCTCTGATGGCATTGATGTATGAGGAACATATTGGGCAAGGGTTGTGGCAGCCATGAAAATTGGTAGTTGGCGTGTTGAGTCGTGGTTGAGCAGCTGACAACTCTGCATTGCCGTCAATGTGGTCTCCATCAGCGGCTATGCACGGAAGTTGGATTCGGCATTTGCGGCATGGTTGGTGCACAGATTTTGGCAGAGATGAATCTGTAATGCCGTGATATGTAACGCCAGTTACAATTTTCTCTAGCCGCTGGAGGAAGCTTGTTGGGGCAATTTTATTATTATTATTTATGGACTCATTGCTTTTGTCCAGCAGCCTAGTATTTTTACTGGGTACAACATCTGTTTTCCATCTGGGCTTGTTTGGATGCCCCTGTTCCTACTTTAGAGGCCACCTTGAATGGTTGAGAATGGGCCAAGTTTAGGCCTCTTTTAAGGGTAAAACAAGCCTGTTGATAGCCTGTCTCATGCTTATTTTCAACACTGTTTCATGGCTTAGTTTTAGTTCCTAATTTGAGCTTCTTTCATGCTCAACCATGTAGGCCTAATTTTGGTACTTGGGCGCATTTTCCAAGATGATAATTTTGACTATTTAATTGACTATACTTGGGCCATCTTTTCGGATCAAATAAAACTTAAATTATTTGATGGTTGGTGGATGTATTTGTTAGACGGCCCTAGTAATTCAAGAATATGGTTAAGTGCATCATTTATGTTCTGATTTGACCCAAATAGGGCCATTACCCATATGTTTGAGGCTGATATTAAGTTGTTGACCATCTAGAATTTAATCCAACCATCACTTTAGAATATGTTTAGCCTATGAGCGGTCAACATCAGTCATATTTTGGACCAAGTCAGAACTATTATAGAATGGTCCATTTTGGGCAGGACCATGTAGCAATCCTTGGGTCTGGGAGTGGGGATTGGAGCTGATTGTGTTAGTCACCAAAGTGACCTCAATTGGCGAAAATTTTACTTTCAGACTTCAGTTTATGGAATACAGTGACCATCCATATTAGGATTGCATTTAGTTGCGTTCATTTCCATAGTGGGTGGTGGTCAGAACAAAGAGGTATCATCACTTGGCAGGATATGAGCGGGGTGAAGTGACTAGTGATGGTTATATAAGTTTAAGAAATTCATTTTGCCCAAAGGTGATGGACGTCTTAAATTTATTTCACTACCACTGGTCAGCTTCATGTTCGGTAGAGCCTCCTGTATGTCGTAATTTCACCAAAGGAGGAATCGCGATGCTACGTCGGGCTCTTGCCAGAATTCGATGAATGTGGCCTATCATCATTCTGGGTCATTTGATTGAAGGCCCAAATCAATCGAATGTTTATACATGCATAATGTTTGTGGTTTACATTCATGTATCATTTTGTGGGACTTGTTCATTCTATTAATATGAATGTTATGCTTTATTTGTCCAGCCATGATTGTTTCCAATGTTTCAAACCAGTTCAATTCCATACCTTTACTTACTAGGTCCAACTATCAGAAATGGAAATCGTCCGTTGAAATAGTCCTAGGTTGCATGGACTTGGATCTGGCTCTGGAGGAAGCCGAGCCTCCCGTTCCAACTGACTCGAGTACGGATTCAGAAAAGGCTTACTACAAGGCCTGGACCAAGTCGAACAAAATGTGTCTCAAGATCATAAAGAACTCGATCTCTGAGACCATGCAGGGTGTCATGCCCAACACTGAGAAAGCCAAAGAGTTCCTGACCGAAATAGGGAACCGATTCATAAGGTCGGATAAAGCTGAGTTGAGTTCACTTCTGCATAATCTAACTCAGGCCATCTATAACAGTCAAGGAAACATTAGGGAGTACATCGGTGGGTTGTCTGATATGGTGGCCAAAATCCGCGCATTAGGCCTTGAGATTGTAGATGAACTCCTGGTTTACTTAGTTCTGAACTCTTTACCTCCACAGTTCAGTCAATTTCATATAAGCTATAATACACAAAAGGAAAAGTGGACATTGAACGAACTGATATCTCAGTGCGTTCAGGAGGAAGAGAGACTCAGAAGGTTGAGCAAGACACAGAGTGCACACCTAGTGACATCTGGTCAAGGACGGAAAAGTAATAAGAAAAGGAAGAATAATTCAGGAAATCGTTCTTCGGGTCCTACGGGTGGCAATCAGCCTAACTCTGAGGGAAAATCAAAGAAGAAAAAGAGGGGACCTAACGATGGCTGCTTCTTCTGCAAGAAGCCTGGTCATCAAAAGAAGGATTGCGAAGAGTTTAAAGAATGGCTCGTTTCTAAGGGTAAGAAACGAGTTTAGTCTGTTTTGAATCTAATTTAGCTGATTTGTCCACAGACTCTGATGGATAGACTCTGGTGCAACTATTCACATATATAATTCCATGCAGGATATGCTCCAAAGTCGGACATCAACTAATGCAGAAAAATCGGTCTATATGGGAAACGGCATTAGAGCAGACCTGGAAGCTAATGGAGTCTGTAGACTTAAGTTATTGTCAGAACTCTTTCTTGATCTAGTAGATACTATTTATGTGCCTTATATAAGGTGCAATTTGGTTTCCATTTCTTGTTTAAACAAATTTGATTATGGGTTCACATTTGGAAATGGAAAAATTAAGTATTTCCTATGATTCAGTTATGATTGGTTCTGACGCTTTAGTTGATAACCATTATCAGCTAGATTTGGATGTTTCACATGTCTACAGTATTAACTCCTCACATGTAAACACTAAAGGCATCAAGCGAAGGTTAGATTGTGAAGATGTTTCCATGTTGTGGCACAGGCAATTAGGCCATATCCCTCGTGAGAGATTGGAAATGCTTGTGTGTGAAAGAATTCTTCATATCTGGACTTCTTAGACTTTGGGGTCTGCATCGATTGCATTAAAGTAAACAGACTAGAACCAGAAAACGAGTGCCTTAAAATAGGCATCACAATTGTGGTACCTAAAGTTTCATGAAGTTATTTCTTCATATGGTTTCATTGAAAGCACTGCGGTTTAAGTGTATATACGTGAAAACCAGTGGGAGTAAGTTTATTATTTTAGTCTTGTATATTGACGACATTTTGTTGACCAGTAGTGACATCGGACTGTTGCCTGAAACTAAGAAATTTTTTATCTCAAAACCTTGAGATGAAAGATCTTGGTGATGCATCATTTGTCATCGGCTTTCAGATTAGCCGGGACAGATCTCGTGGACTGCTTGGCTTGTCGCAGAGGGCCTATATCGATAAGGTTCTCGAAAGGTTTAACATGCAAAGTTGTGCTCCTGGCCAAGCACCTATTGTAAAAGGTGACAGATTTGGTCAATTTCAGTGTCCTAGGAATGGCTTAGTAAAGGACAAGATGAAAAATATTCCATATGCGTCAGTGGTATGGAGCATCATACATGCTCAAGTCTGTACGCATCTGGATATTGCGTTTGTGGTTGGAAAGTTGAGCAAGTACTTTAGCAACTCAGAAATGAATCATTGGGTAGCTGTTAAGAAAGTATTATGCTATTAAGGAACACATAACGTCTATGGGAGTTGTAGATCCCAAAGATGTATTTGAATAGTGGGAGTTCTCAGTTTTGATCCGACTATATACAATCACTTCAGAGATCTCTTTTATATGCATTGATGATTCTGTTATTCAGTTCATATCTTGCTTCTCCTTCAGTGTGCACTTTCAGTTTTGAGTAAGCAAGACTTTGGTTTGTGTCTTGATGACACGTTCAGATGGACCACTTGAAGATAGGCACATGTGATCACATTAGATGTGCAATCTTCATACCACACCCCATATCTTTGATCCATGTCGTTGCGGCTATTGGTATTCGTGATCGTGATTCGTCGCACTTCGAAATGTATAAATGTTGTGTTGACTACCATGATTCAATATTTGTAGTCTCGATGGACCGGATCTGACAAGTGTTGCTCATAAATATCCAACGGTATTGTTTTGAAATTCAGTAGGGCGCCCATTAGGAACTTTCAAAAGAAAACATTTTTCAAAATTGTTTTCACAATTAAAATAAAATGTTTTGTTTTCTTTCAGAGATCAGTGTAGCCCAAGTGGGAGAATGTAAGACTCCTATTAGGTGGGCCACACATGATCATCAGATCTGACCATTGGATTATTTAGATTGAGCGATTCAGTGGGCCCCCACTACAGTTGTGATCATTGTAAATAGGTCTGGGGCGGGACACTTGAACCGATGTCCCTATACTCGGTTATTAAGACAGATATGGAAACCTACGGTGTGGAGACCCTAGAGGGAGAAGTGTGATGGGTAAGCTTCTAGCCCTCTTTCCTATATATTGATGTCTTGGTCCCCTCACCAACACAAGCGAGAAAACCCTAGTCCCATTGAAGGTTCTCCTAAAGTGTAAGGTGCGGAAGATCAAGATTCCTGTCGGCGGAATGTCTTCCCAATCAGGTATGATTTCAGTTTATGGTTTTGAATCTCCATTGTTGATGCATAGTCGATCCATTAATTCCGCAACATAGAAATAACATCATGTGCTTTTCCTTTTTTGGGAAATGATGTGGCTTAGATTTTGCAGGCATCTTCTTTGGAGGCAATCATGCATGTTGGGACCAAGGTTGCTGAAAAGGAGTTTGTGGAGTTGACTGAATTATTCACAGTTCAATTGTTGAATTTGGATAGCATTGACGCTGAAGGAGAAGCAAAAGTACAGAGACGGAGTGAGGTAGTTATTTTCTTCAAGCTATAGTTGCCTTTCCCTTCTTGCATATCGTGTACCTTTTCAAGCGTCTAGCTGTCATCAGTGGGTTATAAAGCTTTGTGACTTTGCATCTACTGATATAGGTATTCAGTCAGAGCTCAGCAAGGGGCTTATCATTCCCAAATCGGTTTAAAGGTTTTGATCTAAGCTTATACTTGAATTGCTGTGGTTGAATATAATGCAGATACTTCTTTCATGTGAATTGGAGTCTAGAGGAATCATCTGCTCCTCAACCAAATATGTGATGGCTTGATCTAGTTTTGTTTTTCACATGGGCATTTTTCATGAAATTTTTGTGATGCTTTATTCATGTTAACTAAGTGCAAGAGGTTAATATTCAGATATGATGATCTTTTGGGAATCTAAAATCATTAGCTGCTATCAGATTTATTCGAAGTCGTTGATCAAAGAGCAAAGCTAGCTGCGAGTGAGTTGTCAGATGAACAGTCCATACAGCCACCAGGTATGCATCCCAATGCATTTAATGGTTTTCTGCTCCTCAACCAAATATGTGATGGCTTGATCTAGTTTTGTTTTTCACATGGGCATTTTTCATGAAATTTTTGTGAGGCTTTATTCATGTTAACTAAGTGCAAGAGGTTAATATTCAGATATGATGATCTTTTGGGAATCTAAAATCATTAGCTGCTATCAGATTTATTCGAAGTCGTTGATCAAAGAGTAAAGCTAGCTGTGAGTGAGTGAGTTGTCAGATGAGCAGTCCATACAGCCACCAGGTATGCATCCCAATGCATTTAATGGTTTTCTATTTAATAATGTGTTTTGTTTGTACCTGGAGGGGGAACACCATTGTTTTGAACATTTACACATGCTTTTCATGGATTTTAATTTTAATTTTTAAATTATTATTTTTTATTGTTGTCTGCTAAACTTTTCTCTGTTTTCTTCTGGCAACAAATAAGCTTCCAATGGTAAAGAAACTCAAGCCAAGAGGGAGAAATCAAAGGAGAAGGTATTTAAATGCTAATCTTTCATTTTATTTATTTGCTTATGGGCAGAATACTTCAAATGTGTTTGTTGCCCAACAGCAACAATTATGTTATTTATATAAAAAAATTCTCAAACTTGATTGTTTTATAGGGTCAGTTGACACTCTCCACTGCTGAACCTCCTAATCCTACAAGTGATCCTAAACATGAACAGAGAGCAGACAGCAGCATACAAGCATCTGCATCAAGTGTGACATCTGATAAAGATGAAGATGCCCCAATCTGTTGCTTGCTGTTGCCGTGTCCAATAATTTTACAGACCAGAAAAGTACAGATGTTTTTGGCGAGTTGTGGAAATTGAAGCCATTGCCTGAAGAAAGGAAGTGCCATTATCAGTCATCAGATTTGACGCCACTCGTGCAGGATTTTAATCAATTGTGCCTAAATTTAGGCCTACAAGCACTTCAGCCTTCTGACACGACTCATGCTAGGAGTAGACCATATAGAGGATTTGTTATTTAACTATTTATATTCAAGACCATTTTCAATTTATTGTAATAAATATTATATATTTTGTTATTGTGTAGTAATATAAATTTTGTTTAATGTTAGTTTTAATTGTATTGCATCATTTTTATGTTTCAAATATTAAAAAAAAGTACAGGTTTCAATTGAATTATATGTAATAATAAAAAATTACTGGCCTGCACTGGGCCCTTTCAAATTTATACAAAGACTTGCGCTTGTATAGCCTTTTGTCGGCGCTTTGCCGTGAGTAAATTTGTTTGGAAACCATGCTTTTGCGGCACTTGGATAGACTTTTGCTAGTGCTTTTTTCACTTTCGCCGGTGCTTCTGTTCGAAATACAAGCAGCCAACAAAAGTGTCGGGTCATGATTAGCCCAGAATTGCAGGAATTGCTAGGCTTAACTTATGCAATTTAATGAATATACAAAATGCTATATGCATGGTCGAAACTGCCTTCCATCAATATTAGTTTTTACGAAGGACGTAGCTAACGTATTTTCTATGGGTGCTTTTTTGGGAGTTAACAATTGTGAAAAATGCTGATTCGAGTGTGGCAACAAAATTGACAATGGAATTTATATAATATTATCTTTTAAATTTTCAATATGTGAAAAAAAAAAAAAACAAAAAAAAGCTTAGGTTGCTTGAACATATACAGACCTTTTACTGGCACTTCTACATGCCTTTACTGGCTGTTCCATACACGCCTTTATTGGCACTTATAAAAGTGGCGTCCGGATCCTCTGTTATTTGGTCAACAGGGATTCCCTGAATGCCCAGTCCTGATTGGTCCATGTCACCACTCACTTTAAAATAAAAAAATTCTAAAAAAAAAAACAATACAATTTCTACAGGACCAAACCGTTATATATAAAAAAAAAAAAAAAAAAAAACAACCAGAAAAAGAAAACGGGAAGGGAGGGAAAAGAAGAAGAAGAGGGTGAGTCTCATCTCTCTCTCTCTCTCTCTCTCTCTCTCTCTCTCTCTCTCTCTCTCTCTCTCTCTCTCCCCTGTTGGGGCGTTTTCCTTTCTGTCTAAAAGGCGAGAGTAATAGAAATTGCAGAAGATTTTATAAGGTTGGAATTTGAATTTTCATATATTTAGTTGGGTTTTCCTTTAAATTTGGACTCCACATTCTTTAAAAAGATTCACTGCTTTAGAGAAAAGCGACGACTGCTTCCGTTGGCAAGCTGTTGGATTCTTCTTTGTCATTTCACTGCCCTACCATAAAGATCACATTGCACAAAAATCAGGCCCTGAGTCAAACTGTATATCGTTCATTGACTCCATCAATGTGGCCCATCTTATTAGAGGGCCAGCTGGATTTTTGTGCAAGTTGATTTTCATGCTGCGGCCTACCGTTTTTAACGTTACGGCTTTCCTGCGGCCAGGAAAAAGCAGCGTCCTTACAGCTCTAGATCATCAGTTACTCTGTATGATGGTCCTATAACTAAGGATTTGCATACTATTGCTAAGGCTTTTTTGTGTAAATAAGGCCCGCTGATTGAAATCCCTACCGTTGGAATGATAGGCCTCGCCATGGATGGTGGACAAGTTGAGTTATGCAAGTGATTGAAATTACATCACACTATTGTCTCAACCATGTCATGCGCTCAAGTGCAACCTAATCACATAGTCCATCAACTATATCATATCCTCAAGTGTAACCGCATCATATTATCATACAAGCATATCATATCCTCAAGTGCAAACTCATCACACTGTCCATCAATCGTATTACATTCTCAAGTGGATATATACCACATCCTTAAGTACAACTCCATCACGTTGTCCATCAACTGTATCACATTCTCAAGTGGATACATCACACTCACACAACCACATATCATATCCTCAAGTGTAACCTCATCACATAGTCCTTCAATTTCTTTCATTCTCAAGTGTAACTTCATCACACAGTTGCACTACAATATCATATCCTCAAGCGTAACCTCATCATATAGTCCATCAACTGTATCACTTCCACATATGCATGTACCCATTCTGATATAGATTGTACTCTCTTACATGGTGTCTGCCACTTCTTTCATTTACATTGGGACGCCTTCTAATAATCCAAGTCATCAATCTCAACTAGTTATTAGTTCCAGTACACATTTCATGGGTTGTCATGCAAACATCATACATCTTACTCCTACAAACAGAAGACCAGGCCTTTCGGAAGTGAATTTCTTTTTCTTGCTATGGAGCATTCCCTTAGAATTGTAATAATAGTGCATGGGTAAGGGAGAGTGAGTTAAAAGTAGAGAAATTTAAATAGCCAAAAATATTGATAAATATGATAAAATTACTCACCCTAGAATACCCTTTGCAAGTTAACTTGGAATAAAAAAAGTTTCCATGTACATTTCAAATCCATTTAGCATATTCATCAGAATATACAATTCTAGCCCAATTCATAAATCATTCACCAATTATCAAGGCATTCGGTAAAAGGTGTCACTACAAGAAAATTGGCCTTTATCAACAGTTAAAACCACCGGCAAAGGCCTAGAAAACCATGAGTAAAGCCCAAATCCGTAGATGAGGCAAGCGCCAGCAAAAGTGTCGTCTGTAAAGGCTTTACTGGTGATCAGAGACTTTTATCGACGGTTGTGCTGGACACCCCTATAGGTAAGATTTACCATCACTTTTATAAGCGCCAGAAAAGGCGCTTATGGAACAGCCGATAAAGGTATGTGGAAGTGCCAGTAAAAGGTCTGTATATGTGCAGGCCAATGTTTATAATATTTGATTGTAACCTGCATATTTTTTTTACATATTTAAAATTTAAAAGATAATATTCTATAAATTACACATTTTCATGAGTGTGTAATGTGATAAGGTTACACTTGAGGATATGATATGGGTGATGGATTGATATGGTTACACTTGAGGATATGATATGGTTGAGTGATAGTGTGATGTGGTTACACTTGAGAATATGATGTGGTTGAGTGATAGTGTGATGTGGTTACACTTGAGAATATGATATGGTTGATGGATTATGTGATGAGGTTGCACTTTAGGATATGATATGGTTGTTGGGCAGTGTGGAGTGGTTCCAAATTGAATAAGGTCATATGATTGAAGGACTATATGATGATGTTAAACTTAAGGATATGATATGATTGTATGTCAATGTGAAGTGGTTCCACCTGAAAATGTGGACGGTTGATGGACTATGTGATGAGATTATACTTGAGGATTTATGATATGGTTGTGTGAGGTTGATGTGGCTCCACTTGCGAATGTGATACGGTTGATGAACTATATGACGAGGTTACACTTGAGGATATGATGTGGTTGAGGATAGTGTGATGTGGTTACACTTGAGGATATGATGTGGTTGAGTGATAGTGTGATGTGGTTACACTTGAGAATATGATATGGTTGATGGATTACGTGATAAGGTTGCACTTTATGATATGATAGGGCTGTTGGGCAGTGTGGAGTGGTTCCAAATTGAATAAGGTCATATGATTGAAGGACTATATGATGATGTTTAACTTGAAGATATGATATGATTGTACAACAATGTGAAGTGGTTCCACTTGAAAATGTGAAACGGTTGATGGACTATGTGATGAGATTGTACTTGAGGATTTATGATATGGTTGTGTGAGTGTGATGTGGCTCCACTTGCGAATGTTATACGGTTGATGAACTATATGACGAGGTTACACTTGAGGATATGATGTGGTTGAGTGATAGTGTGATGTGGTTACACTTGAGGATATGATGTGGTTGAGTGATAGTGTGATGTGGTTACACTTGAGAATATGATATGGTTGATGGATTACGTGATGAGGTTGCACTTTATGATATGATAGGGCTGTTGGGCAGTGTGGAGTGGTTCCAAATTGAATAAGGTCATATGATTGAAGGACTATATGATGATGTTTAACTTGAAGATATGATATGATTGTACAACAATGTGAAGTGGTTCCACTTGAAAATGTGAAACGGTTGATGGACTATGTGATGAGATTGTACTTGAGGATTTATGATATGGTTGTGTGAGCGTGATGTGGCTCCACTTGCGAATGTTATACAGTTGATGAACTATATGACGAGGTTACACTTGAGGATATGATGTGGTTGAGTGATAATGTGATGTGGTTACACTTGAGGATATGATGTGGTTGAGTGATAGTGTGATGTGTTACACTTGAGAATATGATATGGTTGATGGATTACGTGATGAGGTTCACTTTATGATATGATAGGGCTGTTGGGCAGTGTGGAGTGGTTCCAAATTGAATAAGGTCATATGATTGAAGGACTATATGATGATGTTTAACTTGAGGATATGATATTGTACGACAATATGAAGTGGTGCCACTTGAAAATTTGAAACGGTTGATGGACTATGTGATGAGATTGTACTTGAGGATTTATGATATGGTTGTGTGAGGGTGATGTGGCTCCACTTGCGAATGTGATACGGTTGATGAACTATATGACGAGGTTACACTTGAGGATATGATGTGGTTGAGTGATAGTGTGATGTGGTTACACTTGAGGATATGATGTGGTTGAGTGATAGTGTGATGTGTGTAGTTACACTTGAGGATATGATGTGGTTGAGTGATAGTGTGATGTGGTTACACTTGAGAATATGATGTGGTTGAGTGATAGTGTGATGTGGTTACACTTGAGAATATGATGTGGTTGAGTGATAGTGTGATGTGGTTACACTTGAGAATATGATGTGGTTGATGGATTACGTGATGAGGTTGCACTTTAGGATATGATAAGGGCTGTTGGGCAGTGTGGAGTGGTTCCAAATTGAATAAGGTCATATGATTGAAGGACTATATGATGATGTTAAACTTGAGGATATGATATGATTGTACGACAATGTGAAGTGGTTCCACTTGAAAATGTGAAACGGTTGATGGACTATGTGATGAGATTGTACTTGAGGATTTATGATATGGTTTGCGTGAGCGTGATGTGGCTCCACTTGCGAATGTGATACGGTTGATGAATTATATGAAGAGGTTACACTTGAGGATATGATGTGTGAGTGATAGTGTGATGTGGTTATACTTGAGGATATGATGTGGTTGAGTGATAGTGTGATGTGGTTACACTTGAGAATATGATATGGTTGATGGATTATGTGATGAGGTTGTACTTATGGATATGATATGGTTGTGTGATAGTACAATGTGGTTACACTTGAGAGTTAGCAAACCTTAAAAACCTGTGAATCTCTATGATATCATACTGGATGAGCAGTTACACATTGCAATAGCAACCATTCACTATATCACGTTCAATTGCCTCACATGTGCCAAGAAGCTTCTTCTAAAAAAGAAACACTTGTAAACCAAATCCCTATTTAAAACTTAAAAATAAGGTACTACTATTTATACTAAAACAACTCATGGGCCTGTTCACAAGATGGGCTGGTGGTAATCAATACTCTAACTCTTGATTATACCAACAGCTATACTCTTAAAATGATCATGTAATAGCAATTTTGGCAGTGAAAGTGGCAAAAAAAACAAAATCTAGTTCAAAATGTTTGCTAGTGTCAACACCTAGAATCAGAACTGAGCAGGAGCAGAGAAGAAGAAGAGCATAGTGTGTCTGTAAGGGCCTCCAACTAAGGATCAGATCCATTTCAAGTTCCAATATGATAGTATGATATGCCGAGGCATACTTAACTCTACAAACAGAACTTGGTACCACCAAAAGTTGAAGGTAGATAGAGTTGTAGCATTTATATGATCTTTGGCTTAAGGATATGTATGGTATCCTTCCACCCCGTGCTCCAATATATAAGGCCTATTGTTTGGTGATCCATAGCATTGGTTGGATTGGCATAGCCCTAAATGAACCATTTCTCAAAACTCTCACTGATGGGATGATCGTAAGTCTTCATTCAGTGGCCTGAAAATGGTGATTCACGAAAAAAATACAACTATAACACAAATTCATCAGAAAATACCAAAGATTGGATGGCTAGGATTTGCCAACCTGGAGATTTTTGGGGCTTGGTCCATACCACATCCAAAGTTGTGTGACAGTGTGATGTGGTTACACTTGAAAATATGGTATAATTGATGGACTATGTGATGAGGTTACGCTTGAGGATATGATATTGTAGTGCAACAATGTGATGATGTTACACTTGAGAGTGAAAGAAATTGCAGGACTATGCGATGAGGTTACACTTGAGGATATGATATGTGGTTGTGTGAGTGTGATGTGTTCACATTAGGATGTGATACGGTTGATGGACAACGTGATGGAGTTGTACTTAAGGATGTAGTATGGTAGTGTGATAGTGTACTGAGGTAATGTGATACGATTGATGGACAATGTGATGAGTTTGCAACTGAGGATATGATATGGTTGTATGATAATGTGATGTGGTTACACTTGAGGATATGATATGGTTGATGGATTGTATGATATGGTTCTGCTTGAGAATGTGAAACACTTTATGGATTGTGTGATGAGGTTGCACTTGAGGATATGATATGGTTGTTTAACAGTTGGTGTGGTGGATCCACTTGAGAATGTAATACGATTGATAGACTATATGATGAGGTTATACTTGAGGATATGATATGGTTGTGTGAGTGTGAAGTGATTTCACTTAGAAATGTGATGTGGTTGTTTATTTTGGTGAAAAATATAGTTTATTTTTCTATTTTCAGTTTTCAATCTTCATTCATTTAAAAACTCTCAAAAGAAATAGCAAACAGAAAAAAAAAAAAAAAAAAAAGCAAAAAAAGTAAAAAAAAATAATAATAACAATAATGTTAGGTGATAAATTAAAAGTAATCACTACCAAAAAGGGTCAAAAGCTACGGATAAAAACCGTAGCTATATAGTAATGGCTACAGTGTTAGTTCTAAGGCTACGGTGTTAGATCTAAGGCTACAGATATTAGCCGTAGCTAGCTTCATTTTATTTTTTTTTTTGATTTTTTATTAAAGTGGCTTACCATTGCTAGTCCATGCCCTGATAGATCAACTCATCTAGAAAATCCAAATTCAAGTTTGTCAAAAAAACATGCACAACAATTTTCATGAATCAGATCATCCAAGTTATTCCCAACTATATGAAATTCTTTATCCATTGTAAACACTTTACAAGCTAGCCAAATGCACAATCTGTTTACTTGTAAACAGATTACCTCTTAAAAGGGAAGCGGACTAGTGTTACCTATTCAACAGGTCTTATTGATGAACTAACAGTAGTGCAACAATCAAATATAATGAAATATAGAGCAGTTATGCTCTTCCATAAGATCATTACAGTCATATGCAAGCATCCAAGAACAAGTAAAGCAAGAAATCACATGGATCCTTACCACTGAATGACTTACCTTCTTATTTTATAGTCTATCAAACAAAGTTCTTGCCCTTTCCTGGACTTGCAAGCTCCTGTTGCCAAGGAGATGTTTGACAGTTTCCACAATTCCTGACGCAGTTAAGCTCTCATCTAGAGGCAGCTTCTCAAGTGCTCCTAGCACTGCACTGATTGATTCCTCCACAAAACTGTCACTTGTGCCACTACTACACTTTTGAGCTTCCTGGAGCCATGGTTGAGAAACCTATGCCCGTCTAACTGAAGAAAATGATTAAGGCAACCATTCTTCTCGGTATTGCATCATAAGGTACTTGCTACAATTGACCAATGTCTGGATGCATTACCTACATTCTTCGTAATATTTTCTCTCTGCCTCTGCATATTTGCAACCAGCTCTTCAATTCTAGCAAGGTTTGTGAGTCCATCTTTCATCTCAGTTGGGGTGAGGAAATCTTCTAACATCATATTGCCTTCATGCACCAGCTAGGTACTTCCAACACGCTAATACTCTCATCATCTGCTGTTTTTGAAATACACAACTTCAATTTGATGAGATGGCTAAAAAATATTAATGTTAATTGATAACTAAAAAAACGGATTTCCTTCACTTGAGGGTTATCTGGGGAGGCTTATGCCATACAAATATCCTGCAATTTGAGTCCGAAGATCTGCTATGCAAATAAACTTCTTCAAAATGTTCTTGGGCATGAGGTATATGTAGCCTCTCCTGTAATCAGGAATTACTCACATAAGTTTGGGTTCTCTCATTGTTTGATGCTAAAACAAACCATAACGATATGTAACTTAGGCTCAGAACTCGTGTCTCAATGCCAAATGCAGAAATAATCTGCCAGACTCAGAACTTGATCAATTGACAGGTCCATACATTAGATCCACAAGGCTAAATCACATGTATAATAGCAACAACGATATATATATTTTTTTTTTAAAAAAAATACAACAGACAAAGGACTTATTACTAAAAAGCTTGTGGCCATGTGTCCATAACATGCATCCAACAGCACCAGAAAAATATTCATTTAAACTGTGTAGGTCCATTTTACATGGATGTCTATGGACACTCAACCCAAAAGTGTCTTGCCTTTGGCATAACAGAGCGGTTGAAGCTATCAGAACATGTCAATAGGCATAAAAAACCATGGAGCTACCCATGAGCAAGGAGAAGCTATCAGAACATGTCTTCATCAAATTCAAGGCTAGTGGAGAACTTTCACTCGTTCATTTAGTTGATTCATTCTAGGTTTACTTCGATTTGTTTCAAGTGTGGGAAGGTTGGACACTCGAAGAAAGACTGCACCAACTAGACAAATATGGACTTTCACATACATCCCCATAAGTAAAAAGTGGCCACCCATGAAAATCACCTGTGGCAAATCAGGTTGGTCCCCTCAATGGGTGGGCCGCATCGTTGACATCAATCGAAAGCCAATGGTCCTACTCAATGCAGGGTGTTGCTCACCTAGTGAGTCAATGGACCAAATTTTGATGACATGAAATGATCATGGTGCGACCCATATTTTGTGCGGCTGGGATGTCTTACCAGCATGATGTATTGGCATGAAAGGTCGTGGGCCCTTATGTGATCTTTTCTCATGTTTATAGTCTATATCTATGTATGAAAGATGACTAAGCATGCTGTTAGTTTATTTACATGTATGTGTATAGATTAATAGACATTTTACCTGTTCAAAAAAAAAAAAAAAAAAAAAAACAGAAACAAACAAAAAAACAACAACAAAAAAACTAGTGAGCTCATGATTGACTACAAGCATTAAAAAATCCACAACGAGATTGCTGTAAAAGGAAACTTACAAGTTAAGCCAATACACTGTTTATCAGGAAGGGATCAGGGTTCTCTTCTCGTAGTGTGATTACTGGGGATGCATATAAAGGGATTCATGAAATCGGTTTACCATTACAAATTGCTTAAAAGATCACCATGAACCCCACAAGTACAAACCCGGTGCACAATACGGTAAGTTCTATTCATTACAAAGATGCGGTGTACATTTCCAGCTTTCCTGTAAGTAATGTCATGTACATTTCCAGCTTTCCTGTAAGTAATGTCGTGTACATTTTTGGCTGTGTGTGGCAGCGAAAAATAGATGAAACTAGTCTCACAACCTACATTCTTCGTAATATTTTCTCTCTGCCTCTGCATATTTTCAAAGTTTGCAATTGGTTTAAAACTCACCAATTGAGCTAAAATCAACTTTCTGGCTTTGTTGTGAGAAAGTGATACGGTTGATGGACAACATGATAGAGTCGTACTTGAGGATGTGGTATGGTAGTGTGATAGTGTGACGAGGTATATATTCACTTGAGAATGTGATACGATTGATGGACAACATGATGAGTTTGCATCTGAGGATATGATATGGTTGTATGATAATGTGATGTGGTTACACATGAGGATATGATATGGTTGATGGACTATATGATTACGTTGCACTTGAGCGCGCATGACATTGTTAAACGATAGTGTGATATGATTCCACTTGAGAATATGATATAGTTGATGGACTATATGATGAGGTTACACTTGAGGATGCATATGATATGGTTGTGTGATAGTGTGATGTGGTTTCGCTTGAGAATGTGAAACACTTTATGGACTGTGATGAGGTTGCACTTGAGGATATAATATGGTTGTGTGACAGTATGGTGTGGTGGATCCACTTGAGAATGTGATACGGTTGATAGACTATATGATGAGGTTGCACTTGAGGATGCATATGATATGGTTATGTGATAGTGTGATATGGTTCCGCTTGCGAATGTGAAACAGTTTATGGACTGTGATGAGGTTGCGCTTGAGGATATAATATGGTTGTGTGACAGTATGGTGTGGTGGACCACTTGAGAATGTGATAAAGTAAGTAGTGTCAGGTGCAAACTCATCACGCTGTCCATCAATCGTATCACATTCTCAAGTGGATATATACCTCATCACACTATCACACTACCATACCACAATCCTCAAGTGCAACTCCATCACGTTGTCAATCAACCATATCACATTCCTAAGTGGACACATCACACTCACACAAACATATCATATCTTCAAGTATAACCTTATCACATAGTCCTTCAATTTATTTCATTCTTAAGTGTAACCTCATCACACTGTCGCACTACAATATCTTATCCTCAAGTGTAACCTCATCACATAGTCCTTCCATTTCTTTCATTCTCAAGTGTAACCTCATCACACTGTCGCACTACCATATCATATCCTCAAGTGTAACCTCATCACATAGTCCATCAACTGTATCATATTTTCAAGTGTAACATGATCACACTGTCACACAACCATGGATTATCCAACGTAATGACATAGTCCATCACCGTTAGAAGGGAGAATGGACAAGTTTCCTAATGACACGAAAGGGATAGAACCTGTTAGAACGTTAGCGGACAAGTCAAACTCATTGATTTTCAAACAGAGAATTGATACACAAACATATGAAGAACAGAGAATTGATTTTCAAAACATACTCCATCACACTGTCACACAAACAGAGAATTGATTTTCAAACATATGAAGAACAGTGAGCATGGACAAGTTTCCTAAAGAGGAAGGGATAAAACCTGTTAGAAGGTTAGCGGACAAGTCAAACTCATTGGAACACGGATATCAAATGAGATTACATTTGAGAATATGATATGATTGTGACAGTGTGATGAGGTTACACTTGAGAATGTGATATAGCTGATAGACTATATGATGAAGTTACACTTGAGGATATGATATGGTTGAGTGATAGTGTGATGTGGTTACACTTAAGAATATGATGATGTTGATGGATTATGTGATGAGGTTGTACTTAAGGATATGATATGGTTGTGTGATAGTGTGATGAGGTTATACTTGAGAATATGATACGGTTGATGAACTATGTGATTAGGTTGCACTTGAGGATATGATATGGTTGCGTGACAGTGTGAAGTGGTTCCACTTGAGAATATGATACGGTTGATGGACTATATGATGAGGTTGCACTTGAGGATATGATATGATTGTGTCTGAAAAAAATGTGAAGTGGTTCCACTTGAGAATGTGATACGGTTGATGGGCTATGCGATGAGATTGTACTTGAGGATTTATGATATGGTTGTGTGAGAGTGATGTGGTGCACTTGAGAATGTGATACGGTGATGAACTATATGAAGATGTTACACTTGAGGATATGATATGGTTGAGTGATAGTGTGATTTGGTTACACTTGAGAATATGATATGGTTGATGGATTATGTGATGAGGTTGTACTTATGGATATGATAGGGGTGTGTGATAGTGTGAGTATATCCACGTAAAAATGTAATACGGTTTATGAATTATGTGATGAGATTGCACTTGAGGATATGATATAGTGTGTGTAGTGTGATAAGGTATATCTACTTAAGAATGTGATACAGTTGATGAACTATGTGATGATGTTGCATTTGAGGATATGATATGGTTGTGACAGTGTGATGTGATTCCACTTGAGAATGTGATACAGTTGATGGACTACGTGGTGATGTTGCACTTGAGGATGTGATATGGTTATTTTTATATATCTAATTTTTATATTAATTCATTTAAATCTCTCAAAATAAATAATGAAAAGAAAAAAAAAAAAATCTTAGTTCATGTACATTGTGTGCATTTTAGGTGCATAATACGATAAGCGAAAAAGGTGAACGCCATTTATTTTTTTATTGGGCCTGATTCAATTCATGTACAATTTGTGTTATTTAGGTGCATTATATGATAGGTGAGGCTTATTTATTTTTCATGGGTTTGTAAAAATTCCGGCGCTTATTATCCTTTACCGGCGCTTGAAGATAGAATTCCAACTTCAATACATGCTTCTTCAGCTCATGATCAGCTCTCCGGTGTTTCTCAAACTATTTGATAAACAAGGGAGATGTGGTTACATAAAAGATGGAACAAACATTCAAAACTCTAGTCTCAGCTTGTACTCAAATAAAGATAGAGTAAGATCAGTTTATTCAAGTTGTTGCTAGCAAAGGGAAAAACAAAGAGTGGAACAAGGCATCAACTCCTACAGTGAAAAGCACAAATTGTTAGGGTCTATCGAATATGAGCATGTAGGAGTGTCTACAATTTGGATTTGTAAGTCCTAAAGTGGTTTGTGGTTTTTGCAGTTCCTAAGGCCGTTTGGATGCACTACGATATTGAGAACTTGCAGTTTTATCAAAGGACTAAAATGATCAGATTGTGATTTCCTTTAGGAGCTGCTTGGGATTAAGGAAATGGGAATGTGGATCTTGGAATTTGGATTTTGCAAGTCCTAAAGTCCATTTATTGCTTTTGAGAAAATATGTGGATTAAGTAAATAATAAATTTTGTTTTTTTTTTTATTTCATTTTTTAAATTATTATTATTTTTTTTTGGGTGGGTGACAAATCCATGGATTTACGGAGGTGATGATTGCTAAAACTGGGTAGTGCCCAAATCAACAAATTCTCTCTCAAAATTGCTGCCAGGATCTGTTTCTATTTTCCAAAAGGCTTAATAAATTTAGCTTAGAGCATTAGCAATTGTCTACAAATAAATACAGGACTGTTTGACAACTACCATGTTTGGTTCTTAATAACAGTGGGAACTGATGATTACGACACAAAGCAAATTCCACTTTGTAAACACTCGAGTTCTGTTCCAGCAGTGTCCATCTGCTTGTAGGTGGCCTCTATTTGTGACACCAACTTTCCTACCCGCATCTGCAAATTCAAATGATATGCAACTATCAGTCAACTGGAACCTGTAGGATTCTAAAATGAGGAAAACTAACCATCATTAAGGTCTATTGGTTGTCACTTTTTTTGGTGAAGTGACTCATTTTTCAAACCTGTCGAATGTGTACAAGATCCAAACTAATCATTACATCGGCTTTACCTTGGATGGGCCATGCCCCAAAAGATAACAGCATTCACACAATCCCAACCATTCTATTGGAGAAACATTGGGGAAAGAAAATGGTGATTATATAAAAGGTCAATCGAAGTGTTTCAACACCCATCTTTTTCTTCCTGAAATGTCCTCCAATCCAACAGTCAGCATTGCCGATTGTCCAATCAGTTTGCATTTTGGGAAATGGCCAATCCAAGGGATGGCCTACTGGCTGATTGGATTCAGATCTTGTACATAGGAACCATCTGTACAAAAAAGATAAGCAGAAAATAAAATAAAAATACTCATGTTTTGCCTATCATAATCCCCAGGTTTCAAATTGCCAAATGATATATGCAACTCCAGTCCCAAGAAGAAAATGAAATATATTGGGAATGCAGTACAAGTAGGGCCATATGATTCACCAGCATCTCATCCAAAAATAGGATGGTGGTAATGGCATATGGCTACCATGACATTTGACAAGCACTTCTCACTATACCTGATATCCTGAGGAAGAACTTTTATCTTCTGCTCAAGCCACAGGCCTTCTTGCCCTCATCATCCATCTCTTCTTCACATTCTCAAATTCGTTTTGCAAGGCCACAAGTTTGTCACTATTGTTGGCAATGCTGGCAAGACCATAAGCATTATGAGCTGGGAAGTACATCAGATCTTCTTGGCATGCATCGTGTGCTTTAATAAATTCATCAAGAGATTCATCCTCATGCCCCATCGCCACACGAAGAAATTGAACCTCTTCCTTTATCAAAGAATCAGCCTGCAAGAAAATGTGATACGGTTCTCTCATTGTTTGATGCTAAAAAAAAACCATAACGATATGTAACTTAGGCTCAGAACTCGTGTCTCAATGCCAAATGCAGAAATAATCTGTCAGACTCAGAACTTGATCAACTAACAGGTCCATACATTAGATCCACAAGGCTAGAAATATTATATGAATAATAGCAACAACGATATATATAAAAATTTTTTAAAAAAAATATACAACAGACGAAGGACTTATTACTAAAAAGCTTGTGGCCATGTGTCCATAACATGCATCCAATAGCACCAGGAAAATATTCACAAGGAGGAAGAGTGAGATGAGTAATCATGGATTATGTGACAAGTTTAGAAGGGCATGTGAATCTTAGAAACTAGTCCTACTGAAACCTGCAATAGTAAAAGGGAAAAAATGGTTAATTAAAAGGAGAGCGCACAACAAATAGTATTGAAAATGCTTACTATAGTTAATAGGATCACAAAATC
>JAJHSJ010000015.1:26195445-26275571 GCA_021015155.1 Magnolia officinalis
TTGACGAGACAACATTCAAGGGAACCCTGGAGATTGATTGTTCAGTATTCCTGTTACACTTGTTGAGTGTGAAATATTGCCTATTTCCTCCTATTTATTCCTTAGTTTTATGAACATGATAGTGTTTAATCGATTTGTTTCTACATGTTTTGTATTGCAAGGTGATTTTGAGAGCTTAAGGTGAAAAAGATATTAAAAGCATGTATTTGATGCTCTAAGCTTACCAAAGCAAGAATTGGATATTTAGAGGCTTATATTGAAGAATTCAAGAGTCCAAGATCTAAGAAAACTAAGTGAAGAAGGAAGAAAATTAAGATTGCAAAGTGCAGAATTATGGAGCTTCTGAACTTGATAGTTCGATGACATCGAACATAGCTTCGATGTCATCAAAGTAAGTGTTTGATGCCATCGAAGGAGGCTCCATTACATCGAAAAAATTAGAAAAATCAAGTTTAGTTGGTGGACATATGGGTGCAATTCTCGTTCCTATCGAAGACCCCTTCGATCTCATTGAAGACACGTTCAATGCCATCAAAGCCAGTTCGGTAACATCAAAATTATCTTGAATTTTGGGGTGAACTCGTTGGACTGTTTTAGACATTTCTCGTTCCCATCGAGCACATGTTCGATGACATCGAAGCCAGTTCGATGCCATCGAAGAACTTACGTAAACAGTTGCTGTCAGTTTCTTAATTCGAATCGAACTTAGATATGGATCTTCGATCCCATCGAAGCTACGTAACCTGCATAAATTGAAGTTTGGTTTTGAAGTCGGTCCAAACAAAGGCCATATAAAGTGGTTTTCTGAGTTCTTTTAGGTATGAATTAGGGTAGGGTAGGAAGAGTAGAGCAAGGAGCACTGCTACTCCGAGGAGTTCTTTCTTTCTTTTCTAGTTAGTTTTTCATATTTTTCTTTAAGAGTTTTAGTTTAATTATGTCTATGGTTAATTAATATTTTAGCTAAAGCTAAGAGGTGAAGCTTGTAGTTTATTTTAATGTTTATCTTACTTTGATTCAAGTTTATGTTGAACTTTTATTGATTTTTTGTTTGAATAAAGGAATATTTTCAGTTTACTGTGATCTATTGTCGACTCCGGTTACAGTAGATGCTTAGGAAGCTTTTGATATGTTCTTACATGTTTTGTAATTGTGTGATTTGTAAAATTCTGTGTTCCCCCATTATCTTCGGGCATGGTAGATGCCTTGAATTCCCTGCGATCATTTCATTAGTGCTAGATGAGGGAACTGAACCAATGAAAGTTCAGAATCCCATTATGTTTTAACTGCTCCATCATCCAATTGGATAGGATAAGACTTCGATTCTAGTTGTGTTATTATTGAATCATGTAAGGTAGCATTAAGATGGCTATAAGTAGATCATCGACGCTCTAGTTCTCATTACTTTGATAAATTCAATTCATAACAATTTCTCTCTAAATTTTCAGATTTTAGATTTTAGTTCTAGTTCTAATTTATTTCTGAAAGTAAAAAGGCGAGCTTAAAAAGTCCTAAGGGGGGGAGTGAATAAGACAATGCCAAATAATTGAATAAAATGCTGAATAAGTAAATAAATCAGAAATCTCAATTGCACTAGTATTGAAACGTTGATTCAATCTAATTCGTATGATAACCTTCACCCAAACAAGTTCAGGCAGGACATCCTTATTTCACGAATGTGATAAAATCAAAATTCTAAACTAAGCAAGAGTAAATAAAACTATCTATTACAAATATTTCCACTTTAGCATAAAAGAATTTACAACCATTCACACAAAAATAATAAAAGCATTCACCACAACACCAAGAATTATAGTGGTTTGGTGTGTCAACAACTGTTCTCAAATAGCCACACACGTAATCTCGACTTTCACTATGAGTAAAGTTTTCACAGAGTCACCTTAAAACCTAATATAGTTGTGATTTTATGGGCTATCACAAACAAAGAAACCCCTCACTGAGATTTTTTTGCTATCTCAGAAAAACCAAACATTGAGATTTTCTGGTTATCTTAGAAAAACCAAATACGAAAATATAAATGTATACTTATCTTCACCGTAAAAGAAGTCGTAGCCGTAAAACTTCTTTCTTCAATAACGAATGTTCAATGTTCAGTCCAATAGAAAAGGTCCAGGGTTCATTGATTTTAATTAGATTTAAAACAATGGCTACTTGGTATTAATTCCTTTAAATCTAAAAAAGAAGAGTATTCTCTCTCTTTTTAAAATCAGAATGATAGAATTAAAGATTAAGGAATAATAAAAGAAGCTATAAAATAACTTATAAATACCGTTTGATAGCTTGATAATAACTGAGGCCTCTCTCTTTCTTGCATAAGTGTTTTGGTATACTTGAATTGTATTTTCGGATTGAGAAAGAACCTCAATTTATAAGCAAAGAAGTTGTTGCTTCGACTCGTCTAAGAACCGGATTCAGTTACAACAAATTTTTAATTTTGAGCAGGATATGATCTAACAGATTTTCGACTCGTCGAAGGCCATGCTCGACTGGTCGAAGGCCCTGCTCGACTAGTCGAAGGTGGTCTTCGACTGGTCGAGGATGCCAAAATCTGATTGGTTTTAGTTGCTGGACTTCGAGCCGAGGAACGCTCGATTGGTCGAAGAGGGTCCTTCGATTGGTCGACGAATCCACTCGACTTGTCGAAGATCAAACAAAATTTCTATTTCACTTCGGCTTGAACTATGACTAGTCGAGCCACAACTTAAGCTAGTCGAAACTCAACCAAATATAAGAATAAAAACCCATTTTAAAATATATTTTGAAAGCACCTAAACCTAAGGTCTTTCTAGGGTTTATAATACCTGTATGGACTGAACTTCATTACCTTGAAGTATGTTAAAGACTTGAACTTCTCAAATAAGCTTAATCTTTATTAGAACTTTAGTAGATCGAGCTTAGTATTCGAGTAAAGCTTGAGCTTGATTTTCAACTTGAGCTTGACTTGAACTTCAACTTGAGCTTGACTTGAACTTCAACATGAGCTTGACTTGACTCTGATTATAAGCCAATTTGAAGATCATTTTCTAAGATGTTTTGACAAGACGAAATTTGACAAACAAGGTGTAAAATGTTCTTTAAACATTATAGCACTTACAATATTCCCCTTTGTCAATTTCGTGACAAAACACTTAGTATTACAAAAATTCAAATGAAGTCCTGTATCCTTGTACTCATGTTGTAAACGAATTGTTGAAGATTGTAAAACTTTTTACTACTCCCCCTTAATTTGGACTTTCCCTATATTATAACATACACCCTTCCATTCTAAAGCATTCTCCAAACATTTAAGCATATTCATTCTCCTATCATTCACATGCTTCAATATATTATATTCAAAACATTTCAAAACATGCATCATATATTATATATTCAAAACCATTTCAAACCCCACCCCCCCCCACCCCAACCCCCCATTCAACCCCCCCCCCCCCCCCCCCCCCCCCCCCCCCATTCTTTTGTCATAAGTTGACAATGAAAGAAATAGGTTAACCATCAAGTAAAACATATGAATAACCACAAAAACAATTAGAAGAAATATGAATATATCAAGGAGAGTAACACATTAGATTATCAAAATAGGAAATAATCATCCAAGGAGAGTGTAAAGTAGTTATCAAGCAAACCAAGTAAAATTAAAGTTATACAGCCCCATAAAAACGAAAATGTAATAAACTTAGTCAGATCTAGATGATGTAGGAGCAGGCATATGGGGATCAAGCTGATGCAAACTCTTGGCGATACAGTGGAAGTACATTTTTATGTACTTCATTGATGATTTTTGAGTTTGAACCACAAAGTCCTGTGAGACCCGTAGAGCCTCAACCTTCTCCTCCAATGATTTAAACCAATCATCAACCTGAGAAGGCTGATAGTCAAGATCTTCTGGATCATCTGACTCATCGAACTCACAAATATGTCATCCATCAACGTGTCTTCAGGTGCAGGTGCTTCCTCCTCTTCTTCTTCGTCACGTTGACCAAGAATAAATTCTAGATTCATCTTATTGAAATTGATGTTGTTAAATGATAATACCAACTACGATGCCTCAGATAGAGGAATTGTGACATTACAGTGTAAAGAAATACACATCATGAGATAGGCAAATGGAATAGAACCATGACCAGGATGAAGACGAAACTAGATAATGAGATAGCATATAAGAGAAGGAAAATAGACTTGTATACCGACACAACCGAATGGAGGACACGAGTCATGAAGGGAGTAAGTTCTGACTTATTCCTAGACCTAGGATAAACATTTAACGTAAAGATCAGATGCAGGATTCAATATTTGGGGAGCATCAGGTTGACACGTAGCGCATTACCGAATTTCTATTCAGCATTGAAACAACATAGCTTATAAGTAATCGTTTGTCGTTCAGTATGCGTCATTTTGTCAGTTAGATTATCGATTGGAATGACATCATCTGCAACGACAATCTTAGTCAATGCTGAGGTAGTATATCGATTTACAGTGAATGTGTCTTCTACGAATTTAATTGTAAATGAAAGGTCTTTGAGAGACACATCACAAATCGATGCGTACATTGCTTACGCTATGGAACGGTAAGTCGTTCCACCCCAACCAAATATGCCTTCACATCCGATATTTGAAAGTAGAGGAACAAGTTCAAATGGAGCAATGTGAGCAAGATTGACACTACACTCAATAATTATATCTCTTGATCTGAAATCACTAACTTGCTTCGAATCTTCTTCGGGGCCCCTTAGGATTCTCACATTAAATGGAGTCGGCCTAGATGACGAGCTACCATGATCTTTGCGTGATGCCATTCTTTTAGTACGATGCTCTATTTAATGTTTGCTCAAGAAATAAGTAAAGAGAGTAGATAGATTCTAGGTATATCAGATTTTCCACAAATCTCACAACAAAAAAGGTTTGAAATCAAGAACAAAACCCAAATAAGAGATTAACTAGCAATGAAGTACCCAAATCTTGAAGGAAATAAAAAAATAACCACTTACAAGCAACATTGGAAGTTGGGTTCATCGAGAGGAGCATCAGCTAGTCAAAGGTGGAAATGAAATGAAAAAAAAAAGAGAGTGATTTTTCCCCTTTTAGGTGAAATCGGACGGTCCTCAACCGGTCGAGCATGTGCTCGACTCATTGAGGGTTCGACTGGTCGAGCATGTACTCGACTCGTCGAGCAACACAAAATATCTGAATTTTTTGACATTTTATTATAGTATATTTTTTTTATTTTATCATATTAGACATTAAATATACACATAAAATAAATAAATGCATAAACATTATGATTAATTAAAATTACACAAACCAATATCATGCTTTAAATTGGAAAATCTATTCCTGTCGAGCGGTTTGGTCGGTATGTCTACAAGCTGCTTCTCAATTTGAATATATTCTAGCGCAATAGTCTTGTCTTCAACTAATTCTTGAATATAATGGTATCGAATATCGATATGTTTAGTACGAGAATGTTGAATTGAATTTTTTGAAATATTAATTGCGCGAGTTGTCGCAGTATAATGTCATTGTATCTCGTGTAATACCATAATCAACTAACATTCTTTTCATCCAAATAAGCTGAGTACATGTATTACCAGCTGCGATATATTCAGCTTCAGCTATTGAGAGAGATACATAATTTTATTTCTTAAGCCAGGATACTAAATAGTTCCCTACATAGAAACATCCACCGATGGTAGATTTTTTATCGTCAATATTTCCTTCCCAGTCTGCATCAATATATCCAGCAATTTGTATGGGTGTATTATGCGGATACCAAAGTCCTAAGTTAGTAAAACGTTCGACATATCTGATTATCCGTTTAACAACAATTAGATGTGATTCTTTAGTATTAGATTGATATCTAGCATATATTCTAACACTAAAAGCAATATTAGGTTTACTAACAGTTAAGCATAAGAGACTACCAATCATGCTTCGATATAAGCGGGAGTCTAAACTTTTACCTGATTCATCTTTTGAGAGTTTAAGAGTTGTACTCATTGGAGTATCAAAATTTTTTCCATTCTCAAACCCAAACCTTTTACAAGGTTCAAGGCGTATTTGGTTTGTGAGATGAATATACCATCTTCATGTTGCTTAACTTGTAATCCAAGAAAGTTGTTTAGTTCACCAACCATACTCATTTCAAACTTGAATTTCATCAGATCTGCAAACTCAATAGATAAGTTAGTGCATGTAGATCCATAAATTATATCATCGACATAGATCTGAACTATCAATATATGATTGTTATATTTTTTAACGAATAAAGTTTTATCAACGCTACCCATAATGAAGTTATGACTGAGTAAAAATTTAGTTGATTTTTCATACCATGCCCTAGGAGCTTGTTTCAAACCATAAAGTCATTTTTTAAGACGGTATATATGATTTGGAGATTTGGGGTCATCGAAACCCTTAGGTTGTTTAACATAAACTTCCTCATGTAAGTTACCGTTTATAAATGCACTTTTAACATTCATTTGATATATTTTGAATTTCTTATGACATGCAATTGCAATGAATAATCTTATGGATTTAAGGCGAACAATTGGTACAAAGGTTTCATCATAATCAATACCTTCTATTTGAGTGTACCCTTGTACAATCAATTGAGCCTTATTTCTAATAATATTACCTAGTTCATCAGTTTTATTTTTAAAAATTCATTTGGTTCCAATTACATGTTTATCAGTAGGTCTAGAAACCAAGTACCACACATCATTTCTGACAAATTGATTTAGTTCTTCTTGCATAACAATTATCCAACTTTCATCGGTAAGTGCTTCATTTACATTGGCCGGTTCAATTTGAGAAGTGAAACAGACATAATTACAAATATTTTATAATTGTCTTCTTGTCTGTACACTAGTACGAGGGTTACCAAGTATTTGATCAGTTGGATGCTCTTTGACTGTTCTTAATTCAGTATCAACCGATTTGGATGAAGAGTCAGGTATATCAATTATATTGACTTCATCATCATCTTGATCAGGTGTAGGTGTGATTTGTTGATCATCAATTACTACATTTATAGATTTATGAATCACTCCAGTTCTTTTATTAAGAACTTGGTAAGCATGACTATTTAGGGCATAGCTTTGAAATATTCATTCATCACTCTTTACTTCAAACTTTTTCAGATTTTCTCGGTCATGTAAAATAAAACATTTACTTCCAAAAGTCCGAAAATATTTAATAACGGGTTTTTTATTAAACCAAAGTTCATAAGCTGTTTTATTTTTTTACTTTTCTAATGTATACACGATTTATAATGTAACAAGCAGTATTAACAGCCTCAGCCCATAAATTTTTTGGTAGTTTCATGCTATTTAGCATTACAATAACTATATCCTGTAAAACTTTATTTTTCCTTTCAATAATACTATTTTGTTGAGGTGTTTTGGGAGCAGAGAACTCATGCGAGATAATATGATCATTACAGTACTTCTCAAAATTATTATTCTTGAATTCAGTGTCATAATCACTTCTAATTTTGACCACAGACATCTCTTTTTCAGTCTGAATATGCTTTAAAAAATTTTTGACTTCATTGAGAGTATCTGATTTCTCTTTTAAAAAAGTTACCCAAGTATATCTAGTGTAATCATCAACAATGACCAGAAAATACTTCTTTCCACTTCTACTCTCCGTTCTAGTTGGTCCTACTAGATCCATGTGGGGTAGTTCTAATGGTTTGCCTATGGCTAAGGAGTTCACTTTCTTGTGACTACTCCTGATCTGTTTGCCAATTTGACATGTGCCACATACTTTTTCTATCTTTTTCAGCTTGGGTAAGCCATGTAAGTGATCTCTTTTGCTCAAGTTTTACAGTTCTCTATAGTTAACATGTCCAAGACGTTTATGTCATAGCTCAGTTTCGTCTGTTTGGACCATGTAACATGAATGGTTAGAAGAGCAAGAATTATCGATAATATAACAATTTTTAGAGGTCCCGCGACCATTTAATATTACATTACCCTTTTTATCTATTATCTCACATTCGTGATCAGAAAATTTCACACTATGTTTATTATCACAGATTTGAGATATGCTTAAGAAGTTATGTTTTAAACCTTCAATATAAAACACATTTTCAAAGAGAGGTAGGTGAGGAAGTTGTACAGTACCTTAGCCTATTATTTTGCAGTTGCTTCCATCACCGAAAGTAATTGAGCCACCAGTAGCTTCTTTGATATTCGTGAATATCGCCTTGTCACTTGTCATATGTCTTAAGCATCCACTATCCAGGTATCATTTTGAGTGCCTAATGGCTTTGAAAGTTGTGTGGACAATAAGACTCTTAACCTTTGGAACCCATTTCATAACGGTTCTAGGTTTAGGAGTGACTTGATTTTTGCTACATTTGGGAGTTAGGATTTCTCTTTTTTCTATAAACTCATTCATTTGAGTTGGATTTTAAAAGCTCTTTAAACAGGTCCACTATTTTTTCAACTAAGGGAGATTTATTATTCCTTTGATTTTTATAGCTAATGGTATTATTGTTTTTAGGAACTTGAAAGGATTTTGAATTTTTGAAATCATTAGGATTAAAATCTCTTAAAGTCTTACCTTTAGAGTTCGAGGATTCTCGTCTTACAAAAATAGGAGCAGAATCCTTGGATTTTAAGGTATTACCTTTAATATAACCCAGACCAGTGTTGTCACCACATTTTTTAAATGCGGTTAATAATTTTTCAAGCTTTTGGTCACCATGGGTATATTTCCAAGTGTCCTTAAAACTCAAAACGGAAGAAACTTCAAGTTTTAGTTTCTCATTTTCTATTTTGAATTTTTTCAGTTCAGAAGAATTAAAATGTAAATCTAATTTTGTTTTTTCAAGACAATTTGAAAAATGAGATTTTTCTAAAACTATGTTTTCAAGTTCTTCTTTTAGTTTAGCATATTTTTCTTTTTGAATTTTTAATTTAACAGCAATTTTACAACTTTCTCTATATAGGGCATTGTATGCATCTTGAAGGTCGTCTTTGATTTTCATTTTCAAGGTCACTACTGAGATTTTCATAATCAGATATATTATAACTATCGGAGGAAGTGACTCTGGCTATAGTCATTAGAGCTTTCACATCATTTGTGTTTGTATTCTCTTGTTCTGATTCATCAGACTCAGAATAACTTTCTGAGTCAGATGATTCATCACAAGTAGCTATCATGCCCTTTCTTTTTTATCTATCCTTTTTAGGACATTTATTAGCCAAATGCCCATATTTATGACAGTTGAAACATTGACTGTCCTTCGTTTTAGATTTCCAAGAATTAGATTTTTCTTTTCTTTTATCAGTTGATTTTTAAAAATCTGATCTTTTCTTATTTTTGAAAATTCTATAAAATTTTTTAGCTAACATTGTCATATCATCTTCATTTTTAATATTAGAATTAGAATTATTTTCTTTTGAAATATATTTAGAAGATTTAAGAGCAATAGACTTATCTTTAAAAGCTTTAACATTCAACTCATATGTTTATAGAGAGCCAACTGACTCTTCAATCTTCATAAGATCAGTATCTCTCAATTCCTGAAAGACAGTAACTTTAGAATTAAATCTCTCAGGAAGAGATCGCAGTATTTTTGCGCAAACCTTGCTTTCTGGGATTCCATCTCCTAGACCCCACATGGAATTACTATGTTATTTAGTTTTGTATAGAAGTCCATAAAAGTTTCATTTTCTTCCATACAGATTTCCTCAAATCTGGTAGTGATGATTTGAAATTTCGTTTTCTTGACTATAGACATTCCTTCATGTATCATTTCGAGAATATCCCATGCCTGCTTAGCTGTATCGCATGAAATAATTCTTTTGAATTCATCAGGCGATAGAGCATAAATTATGGCATTTAAGGCTTTAGCATTAGCACTGCTTTTACTTTTCTGAGCTGCAGTCCATAAATAGAATACAGTTTCTCTCATAGGTTTAGTTCAATAACTGCCTAATACTTCAGTCATAGGAGGCTTCCATTTGGTCACAGTGGCTTGTCACACACTTTCATCTAAGAATTTTAGAAAAATCCTCATTTTGGCCTTCTAGTATGAATAATTAGAGCTATCAAAAGGTGGTGGCCTGGTAATAGATAAACTATCGAAATTTGACATAATAAAACTCTAGATCTTTAACTCAAGGAAATAAATCCAAAAAAAAAAAAATGAGCGACTTAGCTCTGATACCACTTGAAAAGGCGAGCTTAAGAAGTCCTAGAGGGGAGGTGAATAGGACTATGCCAAATAATCAAATAAAATGTTGAATAAGTAAATAAATCAGAAATCTCAATTGCACTAGTATTAAAACGTTGATTCAAACTTATTCGTAGGACAACTTTCACCCAAACAAGTTCAGGCAGGACAACCTTATTTCACGAATGTAATAAGAATCAAAATTTCAAACTAAGCAAGAGTAAATAAAACTATCTATCATAACATTCACCACTTTAGCATAAAAGAAATTACAACTATTCACCACAAAAATAATAAAAGCATTCACCACAACACCAAGAATTATTGTGGTTCTGTGTCAATAACTGTTCTCAAACAGCAACACCTACTCTACTCCCAAGATTACTAACCACGTAATCTCGGCTTTCACTATGAATAAGGTTTTCACAAGGTCACCTTAAAACCTGATACAGTTGTGATTTTATCGGGCTATCACAAACAAAGAAACCCCTCACTGAGATTTTCTAGCTATCTCAGAAAAACCAACACTGAGATTTTCTGGCTATCTTAGAAAAATCAAATACAAAAACATAAATGTATACTTATCTTTACCATAGAAGAAGATATAGCCATAGAACCGCTTTTCTTGAATGATGAATGTTCAATGTTCAGTTCGATAGAAAAGTTCCAGGATTCTATTGATTTTAATTAGATTTAAAGTAATGACTACTTGTATTAATTCCTTTAAATCTCAAAAAGAAGAGTATTCTCTCTCTTTTTAGAATCAGAATGATAGAATTAGAGATTAAAGAATTAAATAAAAGAAGCTATAAAATAATTTATAAATACCGTTTGATAGCTTGACAATAACTGAAGCCTCTCTCTTTCTTGCAAAAGTATTTTGGTAGACTTGAATTGTATTTTCGGATTGAGAAAGAACCTCAATTTATAGGTAAAGAAATTGTTGCTTCGACTCGTCTAAGACAGTCTTCAACTCGTCTAAGCACCAGATTCAGTTTCAACAAATTTTTAATTTTGAGCGGAATAAGATCTAATAGATCTTCAACTCGTCGAAGGTCATACTCGACTGATCGAAGGCCCTGCTCGACTAGTCGAAAATGATCTTCGATTGGTCGAGGATGCCAAAATCTGAACAGTTTTAGTCGCTAGACTTCGAGCCGAGGAACACTCGACTGGTCAAAGAGGGTCCTTCAAATGGTCGAGGAATCCACTTGGCTAGTCGAAGATCCAAGTTGAACTTCTCAAAGGAGCTTGATCTTCTATTAGAATTTTAGTAGATCGAGCTTAGTCTTTAAGTAAAGCTTAAGCTTGATTTTCAACTTGAGCTTGACTTGAACTTCAACTTGAGCTTGACTTGAACTTCAACATGAGCTTGAATAGAACTTTGATCTTGAGCCAACTTGAAGATCATTTGCTAAGATGTTTTGACAAGATGAAATTTGACAAATAAGGTGTAAAATGTGCTTTAAACATTATAGCACTCACAGAAAGCACACATATAGTAAATCCCTGTGGATTCGACCTCGGTCTCACCGAGATTATTACTATAGCGCAGCCCTGCACTTAGGGTTGTGAACAAGTTTTTAGCACCGTTGCCGGGGACTTTGGTTGTGTTTTTCTGAAATTGATTTGTATTGGAATTAGTTTAAGATTAAGATTACTTCCTGCTATGTTTCTTAGATTAGAGTTTCTAAATTTATTTTTAGGTACTAGTTTTCTTGTTTTGTAGCAACTGACATAACAACTCCAATTTGGTAACTTCTTTCCAACCTTCTCTCTTTCCAGATTTCTTATTTCTGTAGTTTCTCTTTCTTCTTAGTTTTTGTTTTAGAACTTAAGAGCAACACTCTATGTCTCTTAAGTGAAGGAGGATTGGTCGAAGGATTGCATATCCATCACCAGATTATACATCATTTGAGATCTCCTGAGCCAACAGAAATCATGGCTGCAAATCAACCACATCATCCTGTTGAGGAACATTAAGACAAGAATGAGGTGCATAATGCCCCTCAACCAAGAACGTTGAGAGATTATCTTCAACCAGTGATGGCAAGTACACCTTCCTACATCATGTTCCTACATAATATAGGAAACGTAGACTTCAAACCGGGAGTGATCCAACTACTTCTGAAGTTTCATGGACTTGATTTTGAAAGTCCATATCTACATCTCAAGGAATTTGATGAGATTGTAACAACCTTGCACTTTCCAAATATGACTGATGATAAATTATTTCATTTCTCTTTTAAGGAAAAGGTCAAGTCATGGCTACATTCCTTACAAGAAATATTAATAGGGACATGAGCTGAGATGACCCAGGGGTTCCTCAAAAAGTTCTTCCCGGTTCACAAGACCAACAACCTGAGGAGAGCAATAATGAATTTCTCCCAAAAAGAGGAAGAGATCTTTCAAAGTTAGGAGAGATTTAAGGACCTTTTGAACTCTTGCCCACGCTGTCAGCGAAAGTCCCTCGAACCCAAGTAAACCTATGGTACACAACTTACCAGAAGGGACGGGAAGGGTAGGGGCAGCAGAAGAAATGGGCTGATCGAGCCCAGATCGTAAAAGAAGTTCCAAGGTGATCAGCGCCCCCAGAAGCGGACTTCTTCACTCTTCACCTTTGCCCTGTCCACCTGCCTACGTAGTGAATCAGATGGGTCAGGATGACTCTTTGGGAAGCTTGCAACAGCAGAATGACTAGCATAAGTAATGAATTATAAGACAAAACATGAGAGAATCTAAGTTAGACTCCTCAACATTATCTGACCTGATGTGGCGAACTTGTTCAAGACCCGAGTGTGCAGTTGGGACAGCTCTACAACAGGCGCTTCCCACTCTCTTGATGCCCAAATTCATTTATTCTTCTAGTCCTTGTTAAAGAACGGAAGCCCAGTGATGAGGGTGCGACCTCTGTTTGCCCACGCCGAGAAATAGTACCAGCTCAGTTGTTTTGGGTGACACTTGGGCTGGTACAAGTATATGAACTCCTCGGTCGTCAGCTCATTGTTACCGAGATGTAATCAGAGGATGTATGCCGCCAGAAGCGTCCTCCACGCATTAAGGATGAACTAACCCGGGGCTAACCCCAAACTGGAGGTCACGGCTCGCACAAATCGGTGGAACAGAAGTCGAAGCCTGCACTAGAGGGCGATGAGGAAGATGGCCACTTCCCCTTCATCTGGATCCCCAGGGACCTTGCTGGGCACGGGGGCTCGAAGCCCTACTAAGTCCAAAATTTGGAACTTAGATATGATTTTGGCCATATTAGCCTCCCTCAACGACGACCCTCCAGGCCCTACATCAACAGGCCGCTCAGCCGAGGTCTGAGCAACTACTCTCTTTGAAGGGCTCGAACCCGTCCCCCAGCTGCGTCCCAAGGGCACCGAAGAAGATGGTTTGGACAGAACCCTAGATCTGGAATCAAAGCTTCCCCGATCCGAATCGCCCTCAAATGCGTAGATTTCACGCCCTTCATCCGACATATCGGACATGTCGAGCAGTGAAAAGGAAAAAATTAAGAGAAAGAGGCAGGAGGAAGGGGAAGGATGACTGAAGAAGAAGAAAAGGACCCACCAAAAATCGCCTACTCTGGGAAGTCCAATGCAGTAATGAGAGGAGAAAATGCAAATATTCGAGTTGCCCGGAGCTACTTCCCCTTTTATAAGCCTCCTCGGCCGCAGGTAATGATAACTCACATTTAATGCCGCAGCCAAAGAGTCGTGACGGCGCCTTCTACTTTCCACGTGGAGGTTCTCCACTCGACGCCCAGACCCGAGTCCCCAAGCGACGCCACGCGCCCACGCTTTATTGGTCAGAAGCCGAAAAGGTTGTCGTGCTAGCGTACGGCGCCTCAAACATACCAAACCATCATTGTGTAGACCCCTTGATCTTCATTGCGTAGATCCCTTGATCTTCGCTCCACTATCTCCCTTGTCATTAAGACCAACTGGATCGACCTCCCGACCTTGTTTCACAGCCTTACTTCCTCAGCCCGCATCACTGACTAGGAAGTAGGGGGGCTACTGTTAGGGGTGAAATGAATTGTTTAGATATGAGGTCGGCTCATTAAGATATGAGGTTGGCTCAAACGCTCGAGAGCACAGATGAGAGAACGAAAGAGCAAGTTCATGTTGGTTGCTTTTGAGGAGCTTCCAAGCCTAATCACAACTCCCCAGGAACCGTCTAGGAATCATACGCCGAACTGCTCAGCTCAGGGTCGACCATGCATGACAAGTTAAGAGGAAACAAATTCCATACCAAGAAAGGCCCCAATTCTATGCTCAGTGCCCGGATACAGGTCGACCTATTTCAAGACAACTAGTTGGCTGACCAGGGCTGCTCTTTCCAAGTTAGTTGTAAGGATCAGCTCAACAAATCGGCTCGACCAGTTCGCCTCGACTCATCGACTTCGACCACGACCTTCTGTCAAGATAACTTAGAATCTCGACTACTTCATCCCTGCCTGAAATCCCGCATAACGACTGAGAAACATACGTGACTATTGCGCCCATGATTAAGAAATGCCTCACTCTATGTAACTAACTCTGGAAGGCTATAAATATGAGCCACTCCGGTGGTGAAAGGTACACACAACTGATGCACCCTAAACCAGATCAACTGGACTCAACTTTCCTAGTTCTAACTTAGGCATCGGAGAGTCCCCCTGCTACAGTCAGGGCCTCCTCTATCTTCTTTATGTGCAGGTATTCGACTGTCAAGTGGTTCGACAAGGATGAACCAGAAAACTGCATCAACAACCACAAATACACAAAGACTTATAGTGGTTCGGTGTTCAACACACACCTACTCCACTCCCAAAATTACTACCCACGTAATTTTGGCTTTCCACTATTTTAAGGTTTTCACATGTTCATCTTAACAACCTCTTACAGTATTTTCATGGGCTTACCACAATAAAACCCCCTTAGTGATTTTCACGAGCTAACCACTAATCAACCTAATGAGATTTCTGGGATATCTTAACAAACCCAAATAAAATAATAAAACTCTAATAATACTTATCTTCAAATGATGAAATGTTGATGTGAAGATACTTGATGAAGCCGAGCTTTAATCAATGCAGCGATCTTCTTTCTTGGATGACGATGAAGCAGTGTATGCTCAACCAGAAAAAATATGGGGATCTAATGTTTCTCAAAGAAAAAAACCCTAACAGCTACGAATTGAATTCTCTAATCTCAAGTAGAGTATAGACTACTCTTTAATTGCATTTAAAACTAATTTGAGAAAGGAAATTGAATAAGCTAAAAAAAAAATAAGATTTACAACACACTTAGCTTTGGAAGGACTTGAGTTTCTCTCTTTTCTTGGAGATGATTTTCACACTTTTTCGTATTGAAAATAACAAGAGGTCTCTATTTATAGTCAAAGGATTTGGAACTTTGGTCAGCCTAAGAACAACTTTGGCTAGCTGGATTTCAACGATATTGTTCCAATGGCTATCGAATTTCGTGAGTTAAGATTTATCAAAAATTCGATTAGCCAAATATAGGGGTCGGCTGGTCAAACCCCTTAAAATCTGAAAATTTTCATTGTTGGAAACTTGACCCGAGACACCTTCGGGCTGGCCCAAGCCAAGTTTGGCCGGTTGAACCCAGAGTTGGGATAGCTAAACTTGCAATAGATTTTTTAATTTATTGTTGCTGTAAACTTAGCCGAGGCTAAGGTTGGGTTGGCTGAACTAAATTCGGCTGGCTGAACATCCAAGAATTTACATAGTAAATTTTATACATTTAAGAATATAAGGCCATGTTTAAAAACCTCTAACCTAAGGTCCTTTCTAGGGTCATTTTACCTGATGGTTGGCATACACAATGATCTTTCTTATATTTCACTTGTAACCATACCGAGTCTTCTAGTCTCGTGATGTTGAGCCACTCTTCCTAAAGTGCCATAAAGGACTAAAGTGCAATGGAGATCTAACAAGCATTTTGTCTATGAAATTTGATAATTGCATGTGTGCTTCAAATATAAACACTTACACAAGTCTTTCTGCCAAAGAACTTGAGAATGAAGCCAACTTATATGATTTCAATCTAGAGTTGAACTTTGAACTCAATGGTTAATATAAAGTCGATAACGTGGAAGATGATGAATCGACTCTCGAACTAGAGGGTCTCCTCAAAAAGTTTAAAATTAAAAGCTAATAATGTCATCCCCAAAATTTCAAAATCGTAAACCTAGCATCTCCCGAAACTCTTAAAAAAGTGCGCATTGCGAATCCTTGTCCCAAAAAAATGAGTAGAGAATGATCAGATTCTTGAAGTCATGACTGCCCAATCTTGCATCCTATGAAGACTAGTCCAGATTCTATCAAAAACTTGTCAACAAAGCTTAAAATGAAGCCTGTCAAGCAGAAGCTATGAAGACCATGCTCAAATTCCACGTTAGAAAGTACTTCAAGTGTCAGGAGTGCGCGTATTAGATCCATGTGTGTGCTTCCAAACTCTACAACCTTGCAAGGTCCTAGACATCCTCTATGCAGGATATCGACATCAGTAGAAAAGTCAGTCCGACAGCATTTAACGGTCATGAGTTCATACTCATGACGGTTAATTACTGTAATGCCCTGAAAATTGGGGGTCGAGCAAAGCTCAACTCCCGAGTTCCAACGCATCACTTATGCAACACAGATGATGATGATTATAATGAGAACATTGAAACATGAATGGGATTATACCAAAACAGCATATCCTACTCCAGAGACAGTTAAATTGCAAGCGGAAGACTATGATAGATGTATAGAATATATAAACTATGGTAAGTCTCCAGAGTGTGATAATGTTGTCAGGTTAATGAATTACAAGTACAATTTCAAAATATACCAAAGGTGTAGTGTCATTTAGTCAACATCCCTATAACCCCGTCGATCAAGGCACGGCTCACATGAAGCCGCCAGAAAACAGCATATACGAGAAAGCATTCTCGTAGTCACAAAGGTCCGGCTCCGCCTCATAAGCATTGCCATCTGCAATCAGACAAAGTCTGGTGGGTGTTCAGAATACCGTCCCGTAACATGGGAGTGAGTGATCAACTCAGTGGAACAATAAAGCATAGGTTAACATGCTATCAATTCAGTCAAGTAGTAATGATAAAGCAGTACAATCAAACACTCCTAAATACTCTTATTAATGCAAGTATGAATGTAGTCATGATGCATGCCCTCACCAACATACTCCCTCATGTGACACCATCTTACGTCTGCGGCATGCGTTCATCCCTCAGTGCTCCACATCTTCCAGGCACATGCAGTACGATGATGAGCATGATTACCGAGTTGTTATTAGTCCTTTTCATACAGCAGTATTGGGAAACTAAGGTACCTTCCTTATATCATTCTCAAACAATGATCCATTCTAGGGTCGTCAATCCTAGATAATCTCATATGATAGTGTGGTTCTAACTCGCTGCAAGGGCTGTTCAGGGCTGTTACACGGAATCGTTGCACCACTCCCCCATCACCTTATCAATATAGGCCTAGTTTATACTCTGCTTACTACGGGAAGGCTCGTCGCCTCTCCGCAAATTCAAAGTATGCTCGAAGTCACTACATCGGGTACGGTCAGGGTTGCCAGGGCTGTTACACGGAATCGTTACACCACTCCCCCATCACCCATCAAAGCAATGTAGGCCGACAGATCGAATATAGTGTCTTATACTACCGTATTCAGCTCACGAGTCTGGGTTGCTAACTGGTCACTACGGGGAGGCACATCACCCCAGCGTAGGCCGACAGCTCGACCACGGTGTCCCATACCACCATGCCCGGCTCATGAGTCTTAGCGGATCGAGGTACCAAGGTTAACGGGGTTGCACTTGTAAGATCGGTACCTTAGGTTTAAGCAATAGCGTCCAAACATGGTGAACATACATTAGACAACTCGGGTTACTTGACGAGCTCGGCTAGCTCGAGCGCACGACAAGTTGAACGACATGAAGTGCATAAGCACTTCGCGTGGCCAACCACTATCGCCAACCGAAGTACGACTCGGGTTCGTCGAACACATCTCACGTGGCGAATGAATCTCAGCCACGAATTCAATCCCGTTACAGATTGCCTGGACTATACAATAGCCCCAATCACATTCAATTACGGAACAGTTAAAGCAGTAATGGATCAAGATTTCAAATCATACAATCAAATATCCAATATTGTCCGCTTAGGGCTGCCAGGGCTGTTGCACGGAATCGTTACACCACTCCCCCATCACCCTTCACGGATTTTATGGAATACAACTTAAACATGTGAAGTAGTCAGAGTATAAGTAAATAAACAAGTAATTCAAACATATTAACAAGCATGTTATAAAATACAATGCAAACAGGAAATCCAAACACATACGTTTCATAAATCAGTAAGTGATTAAACTAAACAACTTACATGAAGAAAATCATACACATCACTAAGGTAGTTGAGAATCCTATCTCAACACCTACATAAGACACTACTAGATTAAGTACATATCTATACAAGCATTTTCACAAACACTTAGACTACACATTCCAACATACCTATAATATACTAGTTACAACACAAGTCGTAGCGAATCCTTTCACAAAGGATTACCACATGAACCACGATCATGCATTCATGACCAATAGTCATGGCAAGCATAAATCATAGTTCCATATTCATTCGAACATTTCTGCAAACACTTAGGCTACAACTAGTACATACACGCCGTATGTTAATATAACAGGTGTTAGGCTAATCCGTTCACCCAGAAGTTGATACATATGTATCTAGCATACCTAGACAACAAATAATCATGGCAAGCACAAATCCGTATTTCATACGCATACGGTATTTTCTACAAATATGAGGAATATAGTATATTCAACATAGTTAACATATAACCGAAAAACGAAACGGACAACACTTTGTACATGTACAATTGCATACAGATTATGAATCTATCATTATCTGATATTGAAAAGGTTGAAAACCATAACCTATACGTCTAAAGTCCGCACCTTTTGCCGTAGAAGCGTAATGAACTCAATAGATTTGCTAAGCTTCTGTCTACGGTGATGTGGCAACTTATAACATGCTTTATGTTAGTTATTTCATAACTTACAACTATCAAAACTCCAAAACAGATTAGGGTTAGGGTTTCTTACCTAGAAACGAAGCCGGAATCGCCGAAAAAGTGATTAGAAAGCGATGGTTAAGCCTGTAGATCGACAGGGTAGAACGGCAAGAAGAATCTCTCACTTCTCTCACTCTTTCTCTCTCTTTTCTCTCTTCTCTCTCCTAAGTTTTTCTCAAATTCGTATGGAATGAGAGAGCGAGGGTTTAAGGTCCTTATATAGGTCCAGAACTCACCAAATTAGACTCAGGGCCAAGGTATACTTAGGTTATGTCTAAAGGGAGACTGTTCCGTCTCAACGGAGCACTTCTGGAACCCCCCTTGAGCCAAAGGTCGGACTTAAGCTCACAGACATTTGATCTAGGTCGAGTTACATTTTCGGTCCGATCGAATTTACAAATCGCCCGTGGCGGACCAGTTTCAGTTCAACGGTCACTGAGACTCGATCAGGGCCACAAGTACACTGTCATGTGTATGAAATTTCTCCTGATCCGAGGGTGTGTTTGGGTCAGATTCTAATGGTCTGATTGCTTATATCAAGCCCGCAAGCGACAAGTCTCAGATTACTTAAAATTGGACTTTATTTCTAAATAATTTCATGTTTCTCACACTCCTCGTTCCGGGCTCAAGCAAATAGCACTGAGACACTATCTGGATTTGATTTCCAAGATGGTTGTCAGGCCCAGCAAAGCGGTCCTAACCGTTTAACTTCGCGTTAATCGGACATTTGATGTGCGGTCCAGATCTGATACGGAGTTTCATAATGCTCCCGAGAGCAGCCGGGTAATGAGATTGATCCTAGATTTTAGGGTAACCTAGCATCAATGATTCTACAAGTTTTGGGTCTTGCGGATCGTACATAAAGTGATTGGTGCTAATTTCACAGGTACTCTAGTTTAACACTAGCTAATTCTCGCCTAATTTCTAAAGGATTTAGTCCTGTATGATTTTTGTCTGAGGTGGTACTTAGGCCTTTGTAGGTTGTATATATAAAGTGATCTAAGTTATTAAATCACGCCCTAAAGACAACAGAAGAAGGTCCTAGGGCAGGAGAGGCTAATGTTCCAAATAACTTATTCGTTTTGTGGGGTTCCATAAGGGTAATGGTTAAAAGCCCATTTTATTTCTGTATTTACTAGTTACAATAATTTATAGTTTAAGTATTGTTCTTCATCACCTAAACTTTAAGATTAGTGTCTAATGTAAAAATATTTAGAAAGATTTAAAGAACGAGGTGGTGAAAGGAGAGATTTGTGAAGGAAAAGGGTTAAAAAGCGATTTTAAGAATATGGGATTGGGTTCTAACAAGTTAATAAGGTGTTAGGAGCGACCCATTGCCTAAGGACGTCTAATTCCAGGTTGGCAAAAATTCGGGATGTTACAATTACTTTGAAAATTACTTTGAAAAAAGTGAATGGAGGTAGCATCCCGCATCGCACATGATGACGCTCGTGAAGAACATCATCATCAGCCATTGCAATATCCTACATGTCATCATCATCGACTATAGGACGCCCTTCGTGAATCTAAAGATGGACAAGTTCCTTGAGAAAACTAGAAGATGTAGGGTCACTTTTGTTGAGACTCAAATATTGCATATTTTTCCACATTTATATCTTGGTTTTATGAATATGATACTTCTTAATGGTATACTTTATGCATGTTTGTGTTGCAAGGTGAATCTGAGAGTTTGGATTGAAAAGAATGCTAAAAGCATGAATTTAGTTCTCAGGATCACCAAGGCAAAGGAGAGATCTTAGGAGACCAAGATTGAAGAATTCACGTGCCAAAGATCCAAGGAAACCAGGTGAGGAATGAGGAGAATCCAAGATTTGAAGTGTCAGTCGGCTAGCCCAAGTTTTGGTTCGGCTAGCCCAAGAATTCGGCCAGCCTAAAAAAGTTCGGTTGAAAATCCAGCGACATGATCTTCTGGAAATTATAGAAGTTCGGCTAGCTTGAGTGTCAGTTCGGCTAGCCCGAGTGTCGGTCGACTAGCCGAAGCTCTGCTTAGGCTAGCCTAAGGTTACACAAATTCCGCGCGAACTGCGTAAAGTTGAGGCGGTTTTCGGATTCTTCCAACTCGGTGTGAAAGTTTGAGCTCCCCAACTATAAATAGGAGTTCCTAAAATGCTCCAAAGCATCTTTTAGGATTTGGAAAGGGAGAGAAGGCCAAGGCGGAGCACCGACAACGTTCTTCTACTTCTATTTCTTTACGGGTTCTAGTTGGTCTTTTTGTTTAAGAGTTTTTTGCTCAATCATGTCTATGATTGGCTAAACCTCTTAGCTAGGGCTAAGAGGTGAAGCTTGTAACGTGATTGGGATGTTTAATTTTCTTTGATTCATGCTTATGTTGATCTTCATTGATTTCTAGTTGATTTTAAGGAATATTTTCAGTGTTCAATGGTTTGTTATGACTTAAATTATAGTAAATCTGCGATAGCTTTACATATCTTCTTTTCTTAATTGAGATTGTAGGATTGGTAAATCTTGTTGTTTGCCATCGTCTCTAGGGCATGGTTGGGTGACGGAATCCCTTTCAAATCCACACAATTCTCCTCCTTTAAAACTGGATCAATGAGAAGTTCAGAGATTCGATCATCTCTTTCTCCAACTGGATATGATAGGACACTAATTCTAGTTGGATCTCTTGAATCAAGCAAGGTAGCATCTCAATTGCTACAAGTGGATCCTTGGCACCCTAGTTCCCACCTTTAAATTGATAGTTTAATCACAATATTCACAATTCCTTCCTTATTTCAGATAGTTTATATCTTTCTCTAGTTCTAGTTCTAGTTACTTTCAGAATCGTACAAGATTAGTCCCTGTGAATTCAACCTCGGTCTCACCGAGATTATTACTACATCGCGACCCTATACTTGGGGTTGTGAACAGCTTTCGTATGCACTTTGGGCTAGTCAGACATCCATAACAAAACTACAAGTGAAACTCTTTATAAGCCAACTTAGGAAACAGAAGCATTCCTATAAGTTCAAGTTGAAATCTCATGAAGATTGAAGCTGAGGAAAGAAAAGTCATATTCGGTTTACAATAAGTATTGTAACATCTATCAGACTTAAGCGGCAAGTTCAAAGATCACATGAGATGGCCCAATGATCAGAAGAGTTCTTTCGGAAGATGCCCTCCGACTACCAACCTGGGGTGAGGACCATCCAAAGCCTATCAATGCTGGTAGCAGGTAAGCTTATCTAACCATGCATGTTAAGATTTACAACAGCAAAGCTGAAGTCAACTAACCAAAGCTGGTCATCCTGAGAATCACTCCCTCTCGTCCCTAAATAGGTGCTTCATTAGGAAGCATCAAAGAGCAAAATAAAAAGAAAAATGAGAGAGAGAAAAAGAAGAAATAGGGTCAGAATAAGAGCACATAGTTCACGATAGCAAAAAAAAAAAAAAGAGCAAAAGAAAAAGAAATGGGGATAAAATAAGAGTGCGTAGTCCAAGAAAGAGAAAAAAGGAAAATAGAAAAAGAAAAAAAAATCTGACCCAAGAAGCCCATCCCCACTCACATCCCCTCAGGATGATCTCGGCTTGAGTCAACGGCTTGGTCATCGTGACTCAAGACAAGGAAGAAAGAGCTACCGGTCGATCGGTAAGGATAGAATTACGATCCCTCCATCGTTGTAGAAATTTTTTTTTTAAAAAAAAGTATGCATAAGAAAAATGGGTGAAGTGAAAATTCGAAAGGGCATTTCAAGTAAAAACAGCAGGCACGCAATTGACTTGGTAAAAACCCGAAAGGGTACCAAGGATAAAAACAGTAAAGCCGCCAAGGGGTAGGCAAGATTAAATACCCGGGACATGGTGAGAACCTGAAAGGGAGCCACGAGTAAAAATGTCGGGCAAGCCGAATGTAGCAAAAACCTAAAAGGACGCTGTGGGGAATATTGGTTTTTAAAAAGAAGTACATGGAAGGTCACATAAAAATTTAACAGATGCAAAGAAGGTAGTCATGAGTCCGAAATTCTTTTAAGCTCTTCCCAAATCATAAGGGAAGGATTCTGATTTTTCACTACCTTGATTCGGAATCTTGGTGAATAATAAGAAAATTGGTTATGAAATCCCGCTAAGTCAATGTTCTGATTCCTACTTCTATGGGTACAACAAGTACAAACCACATACACACAAACCATACAAGGTACAAATTTTTAAAAAACTTTCTTTTCATTTCATCGTATGTTTTTTTTTTTTTTTTTTTTTTTTTTTTTTTTTTTTTTTTTTTTTTTTGTCGCATATAAAATACAATGCTCCACAGATCGAATTGCAAAAGAAGATAAAAATCCAATCACCTCCAAGGCTGCATAGAGAGGGATGTCAGCCAAATAAGATGGGTGTAAATATCAATTTGTTTTAAAAATTATTAAATATGGATGACGATTGTGTATTGAGGAGCTCACCACCCTATAGGTTGGTGTGGATACCATATGGGCCCACCATGATCTATGTGTTTTATCCACGCCGTGCATCCATGTTTCCAGCTCATTGTAAGTTATGAGCCCTAACTTAAGCATACTCAAAGCTCAAGTGCACTGTACCACAAAAAACAATGGGGATAATGACTTCAACCGTTGAAACCTTCCTAAGGCCCACAGGGATGTTTCCCTGTCATCCAACTTGTGAAAAGGTCACACTCAGATGGGGAGAAAGGGAAAACACAAACGTCAGCTTGATCCAAAACTTCTGTGGCCTTAGAAAGTTATCAACCGTAGGTGCTCAATTCCCACTTTTCCTATGGTGTGGTCCACTTGAGCTTAGGAAATTCTTTGATTTTGGGCTCATGCCCTGAAATGAGCTGAAAAAATGGATGGATGGGGTGGATAAAACACATGCATCATAATGGGCCCCATATATATATATAAAAGCTTGGTGAGCTCTTCACTGCACAATCCCAATTCATTAATTAAGTCATGATCACTTCAAAACTTAAATAAACCATAAAAGAAGATAAGGTCCAACTAAATAAGATGAGTATAAATATCAACTTGTTTTAAAAACCATTAAAAATGGATGCCGATTGTGGAGCGAGGAACTCGCCTCTAGAGTGTGGTGTGGATGCTCCATGGGCTCACATGATGTGTGTTTTATCCATGCTGTCCATCCATGTTTCCAGCACATTTTAAGGCATGGGCCCAAAACTGAAGCATATCAAAAGCTTAAGTGGACCACACCATGAAAAAAAAAAGAGGGAATAATGACTTCCATTGTTGAAACTTTTGTAGGGCCCACCGCGACATTTATTTGTAATCTAACCTGTTAAGAAGGTCCATATATATAGACTACGATAAAAGGAAAACAAAAATATCAACATGATCCAAAACTTTTATGCACTAAAAAGTTTTCATCAGTACCCTCTAGATGCCCACTTTTTCTTGTCCCGTGGTCGTCTGCTTGGGCTTTTGATAGTTAGAAATTATGTTGGATATACTGAAAAATAAAAAATAAAATAAGGTTTAATTATTTCGTTTCACTAGGCTGAATCACATAAAATATATGTTATCCTTAAAGTGTGATTCACCCATTATCAATTATTGATGGGTTATAAGCGAATTGCTTCCAGGATAAGACAAGCTTATCTGGATCCAGCGTGCAGCAATCACGATGGGTCTACTTAGGAGATGTTATATGGAGGATTTGATGGAAGGGGAGAGAATCCCCAAAAAGTTTTCATAGTACCCTCTCACAGCCCACTTTTTCTTATCGCGTGGTCTACTTGAGCTTTGGATATTCTTCCATTTTGGGCTCATGCCCTAAAAAGAGCTGAAAACAATAAATGGACAGCATGGATAAAACATGGATAAAACGCATACATCATGGTGAGGGCATGGTGAGCTCTTCACTGCACAATCTAAGTCCATTAATTAAGTCATGATTACTCAAAAGCTAAACAAACACAAAAGAAGATAAAGTCCAACCACATCTGAAGCTGCATATATGGAAAACAGAACTATAGAGGCATGTCAGTCAAATGGGATGGGTGTAAATATCAATTGGTTTTAAGAACCATTAAACATGGACACGGATTCTGTAGTGAGTTGCTCACCATGCCATAGGGTGTTGTAGATACTCTGTGGGCCCACCATGATTAATGTAGTTTATCCTCGCCGTCCATCCATGTTTCCGCTCGTTTTACGGCATGCATGTGCCCAAAATTGAAGCATTTCCAAAGCTTAAGTGGACCACACCATAGAAAACAACGGGGATAATGACTTCCACCGTTGAAACCTTCCTAAGCCCCCACAGTGATGCTTTTTGTCATCCTACTTGTTGATAAGGTCTGGCATAGACCTGAATAAAGGGAAAATACAAATATCAAGTTTTCAACTATAGGCACTCAATTCCCACTTTTTCCCGTCACGGGTCCACTTAAGCTTTCGACCTGCTTTGAATTTGGGCTCATGCCTAAAATAAACTGAAAAAATAGGTAAATAGTGTGGACAAAACACTTAGATCATTGTGGGCCCCACAGAGTATCGATCCACACTACACTAGAGCGTGGTAAGCTCTTCACCGCAGAATCCGCATCCATTAATTAAGTCATGATCACTCAGAAACTAAACAAACAAACCACAAAAGGAGATGAAGTCCAACCACCTCGTAAGGTTCACAGTAAATATATACTCCTGCGAAACACAGACCATTACGAGAACGCTCTCAACGTCAATTTCTTAACTTCAAAAATAGAGACGGCTTATCGTCGTATTTTGGAGAGATAGTCATTACCATCCTACTTGAAAAATTCAAAAGGTAGTTTTAAGGTAGGAGAAAGAAAATTAAGTATATGTTTGTCAGTGTCCACTTACGTACATGTAAATTTCCATTTACTTATGTAAATGGGATTTTTACACACTCATATTAGTTAAATTTCTAATGAAATTGTTTACGCACTGTCCAAATCTCCTTTGCAAATGCTCATCTCCATAAGGAAACGTTTTCTTATGCACAATGACCTCAGTATTTTGCAAATACATATACATGCCCTTCATTTTTATGTGCATAACTCATCAAATTACAGTCATTTTAGAAGAATGGGAAATTAGAAGTGGACCACATGTGATGGGCAGTCCACATCATACTGACAAATCTCGTTCTTCGTAATTTCTCTGGAGATTTTCAAATTTTGAGGTTTTTCTAGGAATATTATCAAGAAAATCTCATTGAAAAGAATATTTAAAAATATCATACTAGTAAATATATTTTAATTTGAATACACACATATATATAACAAATTTCTTAATTTTTTATTTATATTTGAATTTGTCACAGTAATATCATGCTAAAATAAAATGTGATATTTTAAAATCCACCGGGATTTTGAGAACTTTTTATAAATATCATTTGTCAATTTTCAAAATTTGGTGATATTTGTCACAGGTTCCATGTAAATGCTTAGACCTTTCTATTATACTTAATACGGACCCTCTATTTCTTAAACCATCCGTTAGATAGTTATGATCATCCAATCAAGATGGTTTGAGAGGGATATCCAATCAAAGGTAGGTCCCATATGATAAGCAATCCACAACTGGGTTATATCTCTCTAGTAAGGTAACTATGGACCTTCCATTTCCAAAAGCACCAATCCGGTTGTTAGTGTCATCCGGTCAAAGTAAATTGAGAGAGGTGGGCTATCAAGGTTGGCCACACATAATAGACGGTCCGCATCAATATTCAAACCTTCTAGTATGCTCAAATGGACTCTCCATTTTCAAAATCTCTAATTAATGGCTAGGATCATCTAATCAATGTGATTTGGGAAGGTTGGGCACTAAAAGGTCAGCCTACATGATTGAAAGTCCGCATTAATGCTTACACCTCTCTAGTATATATACTAAGGGGTCGTTTGGCACCATGGATTGGAGGGGATTGGAGGAGGTTTCAAATCCCCTTGGTTGTTTGGCGCATAAAGTAATTGGGGGTTGCAAATCCAGGGGGTTTCTAATCCCCTCTTTGAGGGGGTTTGCAATCCATGGTGAGAGCTTGGATTGCACCTAAGGGCCTGTTTGGGAGCGTGGATTTGGAACCCCCTGGATTTGCAATCCTCACAGTGTTTGGCACCCTCGAGTGTGAATCAACTCTAATCCAAAAATACATATGCATGGTATATTTACAAGGGTTTCAATTTAATTACTAAATCAACTTTAATATCTCTAATTAGTGAGATATGTAATTTTTGATACAATGGTTGTGATAAGCCCGCTGAAATATATGTTTTGCCTGAAAACGATGAAATTCCAAGTCTCAGATGGGCCACAAGCACAAGATCATGTCTGACTGACTATAGACACCTTCTTAACCACCGACGCGAATATCTCTGTGAAGTCGATTCATTCTCTCTAAGTATAATCATTCGCTGCCAACCTTACTTTGTATCTATCCTGTTTTCTTTTGAATAATCACTTGCATCCGATCGCTTTTCGGCCCATAGGAAGCTCCACCAGCTCCCATACGTGATTTTTGTGCAACGAGTCTATCTCATCGTCCATAGCCGCCTTCCACTTTTCTTCATCAGGCTCATCAAGAGCCTCCTGAATAGTAGACGGGTCTCCCTCATCTGTAATGAGGGCATATGCAATATTAGAGTCGTCCTTGTATTTTGTCGGTAACATGCGATCACGAGGTGTGTTCCTTCTCATAGGTGGCTGCTCCACCTGATCATGTACCTCTGTCTGCGTATCTGTCTCTGCTTGAGTATCATCTGAGTCAATCTGGACGTCTACAATCAACCTTTCTGGTTCCTCTTGCTCTTCTTGATCATTCTTGCGGAATAGAGAGCTTTCATCGAATCTGACGTCATGTCTAGTGATGACCTTGCATGTGATCTTGTCGAATAACCTGTAACCTTTCACACCAATGTCATAGCCAACAAAGATATACTTTTTGGCTTTATGGTCTAATTTATCTCTTTAACTAAAGGTACATGAGAATAAGCTTCACAACCAAATATGCATAGATCTGAGTAGTTGATTTTCTGACCACTCCATACTTCCTCTGGAATTTTACATTCAATTATCGTTGAAGGAAATCGGTTCACCAAATAACAAGCCGTGTTAACGGCCTCTGTCCATAGGTCCTTGCCCAATGCAGCATTACTTAACATGCATCTGGCCCTTTCAAAGAGAGTCTGATTCATTCGCTCAATCACACCGTTTTGCTCAGGCATGTAGCGCACTATGTTGTGCCTGATGATCCCTTCATTCTTATAATACTCATTAAACTCAGTGGAAGTAAATTCTTCACCATTGTCAGTCCTTAAAACCTTTATTTTCTGTCCTGATTGTTTTTCCACCATTACCTTCAATTATTTAAATATGGTGAAAACTTTGGATTTATGTTTCATGAAATAAACTCAAACTTTCCTGGAGTAGTCATCAATGAATGAAACAAACCATGACGACCCCCCAATGGAAACTTCTGGCGATCGCCCCCATACGTCAGAGTGCACATAATCAACCACTCCCTTGCAAACATGTTTTTCATATTTAAAAGACAATTTAGATTGTTTACCATATATACAATGCTCGCATATATCTAAATCAGAATTTTTAAAAGTTGAAATCAAACATCAATCAGAAAGTACCTTCATGCCCCGCTCGCTTATGTGGCCTAGATGAGCATTCCACATACGTAGAGATGTGGAATCTGCAATAGCTGATGTCGCTCCACCTGCTGAAGTGTTCCCGATCAACCCGTAAAGGTTTCCGTGCCTTTGCGCCCTTTTGAAACTTTAAGGACACCATCAATACCGGTGAACTTGCACCCTATAGCCTCGAGTGCACCGAGAGAAATCAGACTTTTCTTCATATCAGGAACATGCCTAACATCAATCAGGGTATGCTCAATCCCATCAAATATCTTGATGCTCACTGTACCAATAGCCACAACATTACAGGCATTGTCATTGCCCATAAAAACCTGTCCACCATCACATTCTCTATAATTGGCGAACTAACTCCGATGAGGAGTCATGTGATATGACGCTCCTGTGTCTAAGATCCACTCATCTGCATGATTGTCGTGAACATGTCCGATCATGGACACAGACAGAACATCACCACCACTTATTTTTTCATCAGATGTGACAACATTGGCCTCCTTGGAAGAAGCCACTGAATTTTCTTTCTTCGCTTTATGATTTCTACAATCCTTCTTCATGTGTCCAGATAATCCACAATTCTAACACTTTAATTTTTCTTTGCCCCTGCCCTTGGATTTGGATCTAGGCCTTGAAGATCTTGTACCTCTCTCAGAATCTCTGTCCCTCGTAATCAGTGCATCGGAAGATGCCCCCATGTCACCGTTTAGCTTTCTCATAGTCTTCCCTTAAAAGGTTGAGATAACGGTGTCAATACTTAGGGTTTTATTTGCGGTGCACATCGTGTCCCTAAAAGACTCATATGACGCAGGAAGATAATTCAACAATATACATGTTTATTCTTCATCTTTGACTACTTCCTCCATATCCAGCAATTTGCACATCAATTTATTAAAGTTGCTAATATGGGCTTCTAGATCTCCACCCTCTGTCATCTTGAAGGTATAACACTGTAGCTTCAAGTGTAGGCAATTTTCAGAGGACTTCTTAGCATAGATGTTCTCTAACTTTGCCCACAAACTAGCCGCAGTTTTCTCCCTCAAAACATTATAGAGAATCTCATCCGTGAGACATAAACGGATAGAGGCTAAAGCATTACTATCTAGGTTTTCTCATTCATCATCTTTCATGGTAGATTTTCGCTCCTCAAGAGCCTTAATCTCGCCTTACTTAGTTAACAGGCTAATCATCTTAACCTTTCATAACTCAAAATTATTTTTGGCCGAGTACTTCTCAATATCAAACTTGTCGTTTCTCATTATTACTAATCCTACAGATTCAAATCTGTGCCCCAACGATTGTTTTGATACCACTTGTTGAGGATTTGTGCTGCGGAATCACACAAATCTAGATCTAGGATAGCAATCCAAGAGCAACAAGCAATCACAAGAGAACACAAAGATTTAACATGGAAAACCCTTGCGGGAAAAACTAGGGCACAAAGCGACAAAAATCCACTATAAAATAGAAATTACAAGAGAGAGGACTTACCCGATTCGAACAATCTCGAATCTCACCCTTGTTACACCCTTTGATAACTCTAGAACCCTTTTAAGAACCCTTGGAAAACTTTTAGAAAGCTTTAGAATAGCCCTAGGGATCCTTATTTATAGTTTAGGAAACATCACATACGCTCCTCCTTTGTAAAAGTTCGGAAACCGCCTCAAATATTCGTAGTCCGCGCAGGATCTACGTAACCCTCGACTAGTTGAAGGAGGGTCTCTACTGGTCGAGCAACCTGCTCGACCGATCGAGCCTGACCCTTGACTGGTTGAGCATCACGGACACCCCAAACATGTTCTCGTTGGACTTTGAGTCGAGCGGGCCTCGACTAGTCGAGCAGCGCGGAGGCAGATTAGCGACATCCGACAATAGTCTTGCCCTCACACGGGATACTCAGCCGCTTATGTCATTGTACGATTGCATATCCCATTCTTCTACTTGCTGACATGGATCCATTAAAGTATCTATTCGAAAAGCTGACATTGATAAGAAGAATAACAAAGTGGCACTGCTAATTTTGAATTTGACATCAGGCAAGCAATAGTCAATCTGACCAAAAAAAAATTTCTTCATCAAGGGAGAAGGAAAAAAGAAGGTAGACGAATGGACCCAATAATGCATTTGCATATGCAAATGCCACAACCAAATAAGCCTTAAAAGAATTTGAAATTTACACCATAATAGCTTATTGATTCACCATTTTCTTTCTACTTTAGTAAAGTTAGAGGGTATGGAATGTGCAATGCATGTTATGAGAGGAAATCATCTAAGAAGAGAGATATTGAGAATAAAAGTTTTACAGGTAGAGAGAAGGAAAGGATGTAGGATATATATATATATAAAATAAAAAAAAAAAGAGTAGAAAAAGGAGCAAGGAGAAGAAGAGGCAATGTGAGGATTAGAGAGTGATGTGTGCATTGGTGATGCCACACAGAGAGGGAGACATTAATGTGAGCTATGTGTAGACACATACATAGAAAGAGAGAGAATAATCTAAAATATAAGTCTTTTGTGGGGTTTTTGTACATAAAATCTAAATTGATTGCTGTCAATCAACCACACCTCTAAATGGACCTAATTACCCTCAAACTTTGTTTTAAATCATTTTTATAATCCTTTTAAAACCCAAAGTTCAATACTCGAAGACTAACAGCAGTGGTAAATATTATTTTATTGTATTATCAACTTAGAAATCTATGAATGGTTTTGCATGGTGTACTTGGATTATTATTTATTATTATTATTATTCATGAAAGGGTATGTAAGTTTAAACCTTTACATATGTAACTTCCATTTCCATAATAAATGAAATTTTCTAACGTTTTTGTTCATCAATTTTCATATAAATATCTTATCACATGGGCTAATTTTTATGCAAATGTCCATTCTATTTTCACGTATCTCCCCTTGTGAGGAAATATTTTCCTTTGCAAAATGAACCAATCTATTTCATCACTCTATATAAGCTAGTCATTTAGATGCACATAGATCTAGTACCTGGAACTCATTAGAACAAGTGATTTTGAGGGAAAGGCAACTAAAGGTGGTCCCCACATGATCGATGGTCCACATCAATGCTTAATCTTTTAGCATACTAAATATTTTTCATCCACTTTTCAAAGTACTAATCTAATTGGGTGGCTACGATCATCGATGATCATCGAATCAAAGTGATTTTTGAGGGACGGGCAATCCAAGGTGTGCCCACATGACGTATGATCCACACCCATACCTACACTTCTTTTTAAAAAAATACCTAATATGCATTAGCCATTTCTAAAACATTAAAGGGATGGTTATGATCATCCAATCAAAGGGATTTGAGAGATGGGATGGACAATCAAAGGTGGATCTCACTTTATTGATAGTTTACATCATACTTATTCATCCTGGTGTAATCAATATGGACCGACCATTTCCCAAACCACTAATCGAATGGCTAGATCATCCAATAAAGGTGATTTGAGAGTGATGAATAATCAAACATGGCCCCCACACATAGATGGTCCGCATCAATGCTCTTATCTCTCTAGTATAGTTAACATGGACCATCCATTTCCCAAACAACTAATCGGATGGTTAGGATCATTCAATGAAAGTAATGTGAGAGGCATATGCAACCAAACAATGTACGGTCCACATCAATGTCCAATTATAACTTGAACATCCTGGTGATATCAAGAAGTATAAAAATACCTCAATTGCTAAGCTCCTTTTACAGTCTAAGGACATTTTGGTCATTTCAAGTACAGAAATGGTTCTTTGTGACTTACTTGCTGCATTGGTATATTTTAGCCGATGAAAGGTCCCTGCTTCCAGTGGTCATTTTTTAAAAGAAAAGTTAGATATTGGGCAGTGAATGGGTAGTTTTGTCATTTCCCCAGCTGATATTATATCAATTTGCATCATCATCATGGTGGAGGTTGCACCCTTCGGATGGATTGGATGTCATGCTCATGCCATGTGAGTTAGCTGCCACCCTGGATCCAGCCAGGTGGGGAGCGATCCTAACCATGGGCCCACCTTAATATATGTGCGTTGTATATCCACGCCATTCATCTATTTTGTTAGATTATTTTAGGGCATTGTCCTAAAAATGAAGCAGATGCAAATCTTATGTGGACCACACCACAGAAATCAGTGGTCATTGAACGCCTACCATTTAAAACTTTTCAGGGTCCACCCTAATGTTTATTTGTCATCCGACCTGTTGATAATATCACACGGACCATGACGAAGGGAAAACACAAATAGCAGCTTGATCGGAAACTTTTCTTACCTCAAGAATCTTTTAAATGCGGAAATTCAATCCCATTACTTTGGTCCACTTGAGATTTTTATTTGCTTGGCAAAATTTCTGAGACCATGACCTAAAATAAGCTATCCAACGGATAAATGGCACGAATATTCAATACATACATCAAGATGGCCCCACCGTCAGGGTCGCACCCACCTAGCTGGATCCCGGGTGGCAGCTAATCTACGTTCCATGATGCTCTCTGAGTCCATAATTTTCACAAAAATAACCAAGGGCATTTTTGTCATTTTACCCTCTGTTCTTAAGGTCGGAGGGTCTTCTTACAAATTCAGATAAATCAAGGACTAAAATCAAAATTATTGAGGTTCGTTTTTTTTTTTAAAAAAAAAAAAAAAATGATTATCCAGGACATACAGGCCTATCCCTTCTTTTTATCAGATTTCCTTTTTCAAATTCTTTTTGTTCCTTGTGGTATGGTTTTTTTCAGGATATTTGCTGCCAGGGCCCACCAGCTTCAGCATCACGCTGTCTCCCTCGTCTCTACTGCAGGCATGGCACGTACCTCCTGATTGGGACTGTTAATCTAGTGGGCCATTACTAGATGATTCAGAGTCTACGGACAAAACTAGTTGTCTTAGTCATTGCATCATGGCAGGAAAATGAGTGGTCAGAAAGCGTGGCCTGAAAAGCACCAGCAGAGTCCAATATCTGCGGACAAAAATTGCACAAATCGAACAGATAGCATTGTCTAATCACAATCAATTTTAAGGAATGGTCCACCCATGGAATGGCCCACCAAATCAACGGTCCCAGTGGCCTTAAACAAGTGCTACGTGTATTATGATTTATGGAGATGGTAGGGAGATAAAATAAAATTGTACAAGTACCTAACGTACAAGGAGGAATTATAGGATCCCTTGTTCACCAGTTTCTAAAAAGTGGGTCCCATATGTTAAGTGACCCAGATCATCAGGATCCACCGTAGATTAATGATGCCATTGCCCAGAACTTTTCCAGATTGGAAGATCGTGGACACTAACGTTGGTACATCAGTACCATCCCACCGACGGCCGAGGATTGGGTACTACCCCAACTGGGACCTAGCTAGAGACGGACAGTCCTGTCAGGGGCCATGTGGGGCCCACCGTAATGTATATGCTTTATCCATGCCGTCCTTAGATTTTGAAAGATCATTTTTGGGCATGAGAGGCAAATTGAAGTTTGAAGTGGACCACACCAAAGGAAGCAGTGGGGATTGAAAGGCTACCGTTGAAAACTTCTTGGTTGCCACAGAAGCTTTGGATCAAGATAATATTTATATTTTCCCTTCATACAGGTCTATATGACCTTATGAACAGGTTGGATGGAAAATAAACATCACGGTGGGCCTTGGAAGGTTTCAACGGTAAGAGTTCAATCCCACTGGTTCCTGTGGTGTGGTCCACTTGAGCCTTTGATCTGCCTCATTTTTTGGTTTAAATTCGAAAATGATTTTTAAAAATATATGGACGGAGTGGATTAAACAGATAGATCACGGTAGCACCTACAGAGCACTTGACAAGACTGTCCGTCTCTAGCTAGGTCCCGTGGGTGTAGTACCCAGTCTGTGCCCCCACCCACGTGCTCCTTGTACAGGACATCATCTAGAATACAGTGAAAACAGTAGCTCCACCATCCAGATTACCTATAATAATAATAATAATAATAATAATAATAATAATAATAATAATAATAATAATAAAAAAAATTTTAAAAATTTTAAAAATTAAAATAAAATAAAATAAAAAAAACTGATCCCCTCGTCAAGTGGGCCACACACTCTTGGAATCGTGGGGCAGCAGATAAATATGATTTTCGAAAAGGGTGATCCTCACAGCGCGGCCTATCATTTCATGGTATTGATTTTCTACACAAGTGATACACGTGTAGAAAGGGGTTTTTATAGGCTTCATGACCGTGGGGCCCACCATGATGCATATGTCTTCTATCCATGCCACCCATCTGTTTTTCCAGATCATTCTAAGGATAGGAGCCCAAAAGATAACAGATTCAAATCTCAAGTGGACCACACCACACGAAACAGTAGTGATTGAACTCCCACCATTAAAAACTTCTTAGAGGCCACCGGAATGTTTATTTGCCATTGAACTTATTGGTAAGGTCACAAAAATCTAGATGAAAGGACCACACAAATATCAGCTTGATCCAAAACTTTTGTGGCCGTTACGAAGCTTTTAACGGCCAATCACCACTATTTCTTGCGATGTAGTTCACTTGATATCTGGATCTGCTGAATTTTTAGTTTTATAACCTAAAGTGATCTCGGGAAACAGATGAACGGAGTGGATTTAAGATATATACATCACGGTACGCCCAACAGTCAGGGATCCACTGAAGCTGCGTCCTTTGATAGGTAACATCCCCACCACACCACAGCTACTGCACAGGGTGGGTTTTCCCACCATAATGCATCTTAAACGATGATCCGAACCATTCATCTTGAAGCTGCTAAAGCGCAATTCTAATAAAATTTTATTGAATGGAAGATTACGTATGAAGATGAATATAGAACATTGAAAAGTAAAGATCAATGGCTCCTATTCAAATCCGAAAATCAAAGGTTATTATCATCGATGAAGCATGCTTACAAGGTCACAGCTTCTTTTAAGGCCTTGACGATATCAGGTATGGTTTAGATCTAAGATGCAATAGTAGTGAAAACCCACCTACTGTACCCCATCAACAGCCGCTGAAAAGATGGTGTACCACAAGTTATGGTACAGTGTCTGTAGTTGTGCAGTCATTCAAGGTGATTATAGATACGTGCACACGGAGCAATTATATAATCATGCCATATGGTTTAATCAAATTAAACCGTCAAAATGGTGAACCCAACTTGATATCATAAACCCCGTGTGCACGTTAACTTGATTATTGGAAACATTTAACGGCTGAGATGATTAGTCAAAAATCCTAATTTATCAAAGAGTCTCCTTAAATGGAGTTTAAGATTGGTCAATCAATCTAAATTTCTGATGTTCCGTTTAAGATTGGTCAACCAATCCAATTTATGATCATCTGACTGCGAGTGGGTCGTGTATTTCATAGTATTTCTTATGACGGAAGGTCCCTCGGGCCTGTTGCGTCAATCCAACCATATGGCTAGACGAGGAGCCTGAGTTCGATTAAACATATGTTATAATTAGATATGGTGTTGAGGTTGTTAGAATTGCGTTAGACTCGAATCAAGCTAAATAAATGTGGCCCATGTATCGAATTAACTGTTCTAGGATTATATTTGTGAAATTTTGCATGATTATTTAGCCATTGATTGCTAAAGTGATTGAGTAATTTGAAGAGGGATGGTTATTTCTTCTTAATAAAAAATTTTTATCTTGAAGATAAAATCTTTTTTTCAATGGTAATAGTTTAGTTTGTGTTTCACGATAGAACAATAAAAAGAGAAATCCCCCTATGTCAATTTTACTTTTAACTAACCTTTTTAAACATTCAACACTTTACATTTCTAAACTTTAAAGCAATTTTCGAACGAGAATATACTTATTATATCACAAACTCATCTTCTTGAAATCGTCTCCTTTCTTCATTTTTCTTCCTAAAATTGTCTTCTCTCTGTATTTCTTCCTCAAATAGTAACCTCTTTTTTTTTTTTTTTTTTCCTGAAATCTCCACTTCATTTTCTTCATTAGTTGAAACCCATTGTGTCGAAGAGGGATTTGAGAGATACAAGAGGAAGAAAATGATGCCCCTGTCCAAGAAGCTACACATTACATATATAATCAGAGAAACTCCCCTCTATAAACCCTAAACCCTAAACCCTATACCATAAAACCCTAAATTATGATTACAAGTACTCGGTTAATTTCCACGAGTACTCGGTGATTTTTCACCGTACTCATTCATTTCCAGGAGTACTCGGTCAATTTCCAGGATTACTCGATCAATTTCACCTAGTACTCGATCAATTTTTATCGAGTACTCGGTCAATTTTCACCCTCTACTTGGTCAATTTTCACCTTGTTTTGGTGAATTTTCACCCTCTACTTGGTCAATTTTCACCTTGTTTTGGTGAATTTTCACCCTCTACTTGGTCAATTTTCACCTTGTTTTGGTGAATTTTCACCTTGTACTCGATCAATTTGCACAAGGTGAACTTTATATTTTGAATTTTTGAACTATTTGTGAATTTGCAACTGTACTCGTGGAACTTTATTTGTGATATATTTTGTAATTCATCCTCGTAGAAATTGAAAAGTCTCTGGAAAATGGAAGTGATTTTGGAATCCCAAACTTGTCCGCAAAATGTTCAATAACATAGTGGTTTGATAATGTCAAGAGTGGTTTAGAGAAGAATGAGAGTAGATTAAGTCTATTTAAGAAATCTTCATTTTCTTTCTTATTATACATTCAATCATTTAGATTTATAGGATCTCTATCGCCCGTACTTTTTTCAAGATACAGAAGTGATCTTATATTTGAGATGCGGGGTAAGCTTTTAAATTATATGAAGATGGACTTCGCATTTGCCATTTGGCCGCTTGATCTGCAAGATGGTCAGACAGTGTGGGTTCACTAACCCACCCGGTACAAAGCTCATGCCCATAGGGACCGCTGATGCGGCCATAATAACCCGTATGGGCTGGCCGAGCACCAAAAGGAAGAGTCACACCTCGAGGGAGGGTCGGAAGAAGGAGAAGAAGGGAGTGAACACGAAGGTGGCCGTGAAGAAATCACAGCACCCCTAGGTGTCGAAGAACACCTTGATCGAGTGTATGAGGAATTGGCAGGAGTATGAGCCAACATAGCTGAGGTCAAGCTAACTAAGATGGAGGAGAGACAGAATAGCTGGAATGAGAAGATTCTCCGGGTCCTGAAGAGGGTGAGGGAACGCCACCTCCCCCTGATTCCTCTGCCCAATAGTTCTTAACGATAGGCTAGGTTTGTGTTAACTAGGAGTGGTTGTTGTTGTTCGAATTTACTTTTGTCTGTCAATATTAGTGGTTGTTGTTTTCTTTCTTATTTTTTATTTTTGTCTCCGGAACAGTGTATGGGAAATGTTTTAATTGTTCGAATTTATCAACAGTGTATGAGACGTTCAAGTGCATGGAAGAAGGGAAAAAAAACACCCACAAGTTCACATTTAACTAAGTACAAGATTTTAAAGCATGTTGTACCTAAGCAAGTTGAGCATGCGTGAGCTTCTTGTGATTATGATTATGACCGAGAAACTGAGTGAATAGAGAGTCATTCATATTCTTAGAATACAGGTATGACCAATCAATTAAATTCTAAATAGAAAACTTTTCGTCAAAGAAAGATCTTCTATAAGCTCGAGGGATTAAAAAAAAAAACTTCTCGAATTCTCAGAATCCATGGGAAAAGTTCCTTAATCCCTCAACTTAGATAAAATAATAATAATTCGTATACTATTCAATTTGAATGAAATCTAATCGAATTCAAATATTTCCTATTTATCCCTGTTCAAAAGGGACAATTTGATTGAAAGGTCCACATCCTTCTCTTTTAGAATTATTATGTTTGTTTTTATGTGATTTTATAATGTACAATTCCTTTGTTTGTGGGATCATTTTCCCTCAAGGGATAATGAGAAGAATTCTCGAATGGACTGTTAACTATGCCTAGATCTTGGATAAATAAATTTTTTATTGATAAGGCCTATTCAATTATAACCAATATTTATTATGAATAATTCCGACAACTTCACGAGGAAGGATGCATTTACCTATTACAGAGATGGTGCGATTTGATTCTTTTTATTTATTTATTTACCGTTCTCAGCTTTATGAGAAAGAGACATGATTCGGGATACAAAAAAAAATATATTCTTGAAATAAACCTACGCTTGATTAAGGTGAAGTTAGTTTGGAGATAGAACAATTCCTTCCGTTGTGTATCCCCGATTGATGCAACCTCATATGCTTCAATTGTCGATTCTAGTATTAAGCGAAAGGTTAACTTATAGGTTTTGTATTGCAAATCAATACAACTTCACTAGTACTAATAGGCCACATAGGGGAGGAAGCACTACACCTAGGAATCAACAACATGAAAACTTTGTTATAAATTACTCATTTTCCTTATCGGGATCAGGACTAATAAGAATGGTTGGGACAACAAACATCCATCTCATTCATACTTTGGATACCCGTATAACCATCGAATATCGTTGAAGTGACTAATTCCTAGAAATAGAGGGCAATGAGGACAAAGAAATTGTTGTGGTTACCTAACTAGCACCAATACGTACACATACGTTAAGAAAAGACAGACCTCTTGTAAGAATGCTAGCTAGAGATCTCTTATAAAAACACTAGCCCCTATCAGTTCATAATAAAAATATTTCAAATTTTTTTATTCCATGGATTATTTCCCTTATTACTATGCACAGAAGGGAGGAGCTGTATGAGATGAAAATCTCACGTACTTTTCTGGAACAAAGATTCTTTGAATAGAATGAACGACCGTAACAGATGTCGGCTCAATCTGAAGGAAATTATGCGAAAGCTTAACAAAATTAATATGAACCTAAGTGACCAGAAATTGATCCCTATGATCGAAGTTATACACTCTATGACATAGGCCTTATCCACACAAGCAACAGAGAACATACGAAGGCTTTGGAATATTATTTTTGGGCACTCGAACGAAACTCATTCTTTCCACAAGCTTTTAATAATATGGTTGTGATCTGTCATTATGTATGACCATCTCCACTATAGAAAGAAGGAAAGAAAGATAAAATATTATAGTAAATACTAGAAACAAAATAGGCTTTCTACATATGCATCGTCCAAAGCAGCGATTTTTATCAACTGTAGCAAAGAAAGAGACTTCATATGAGCCCAAATATGAAGAAATAGGTATGGCCTATATGCTAGATTCTATGGATAAATGATCTAATAGATAGAGGAAGCACCATAAAGATCAATTAGCAAGGTTTGGGAGCGATATAATAAGAACTGCTTACTTGTGTATAAATTTCTATATGAAATTGAGATAGTTACCTTTTAGAAATTTCTAACGATAGGGGTAAATGCCTCTATGTTTTCTAAAGGTGAGAAAAAAGATAAAACTGATTATTGATCAAAATTAGAGTTTTAAATTCATGTAATTAACCTCTTTTGGTTAACCTTAAAATAATAATAATAATAATAATAATAATAATAATAATAATAATAATAATAATAATAATAATAAAGAAGAAGAAGAAGAAGAAGAAGATAGAATTGGATAAATTTATGAGAAATCTTATTGATTAGATATAGTAGATTAAGATGGGACACCAAAAGAATTGATTGTTGAACCGTATGAGGTAGGAAACTCTCAAGTACAATTATAAGGGAAGGAATTAACCCACCTATTCCGACTTGTCTTAATGGCTTGTGAAAAAAATGACACTTGAAAACCATCTCAACACCTATACTCAGTCAATTTTCACGTACTCGGTGAATTTACGATGGTTAAAAACCATTGCAAGACCCATACTCGGGTCAATTTGCACATACTAAGTGAATTTACGACTATTAAAAACCGTAATGAGACGCATACTTGGTCAATTTTCACCTATACTCGAGTCAATATTCACGTACTCGATGGATTTACAAAAGTTGAAAACCATTACAAGACCCGTATGGTCAATTTATGATAGTATAGCAAATTCAAACCACCAATGTGTTTTTTTTTTTTTTTTTTTTAAAAAAAAGATAACACTACCAGGGATTGAACACTGGAATCTGAATCACTCACTCACATGACCATTTTTTTCTTAAAAGAAGAAAAGGGAACTCATTAAACTTTTTTCCACAAAATTGGAAATTTTTAGTAATTGATTTATGCTTAGAAATTGTAGGGTAGGGAGAATGGATATGGACTGATTTCCCCATCTTCGTCAAAGTCATATTCAGGGTCAGTATCTCTTATCATAGTTTTTGTTTATGTTCATGTTCTCTTTTTTTAGCTTATTTATTTGCTTCTATGTTATGCATTTATGCATATTGCCTTCCACCTTTGAGATTGTAATCCTTGCAAATGTAGTGGGTAAAGTGATGGGAAAAGTGAAAAGGCCGAGCTATACGTCCTAGGGGGGTGAATAGGACTATGTCAAATTAAATAATAAATGCGGAATTGAAAGAAAAATAGCACAATCAAATAATAAATAAGCACAAGTAAATAGCAACCTCAAATGTACTAGTCTTGAGAGATTGATACAAACTTAGTTCTAAAGACAACCTAACACTAAAAACCAAAGGCTTATGGCAGGACAACCTTACTAAAACGTTTGTAGTATCAAAAACCCAAACCAATAAAGAGGTAAAGGAAATAACAAATAAAATAAACTAAGTTATTATAACATTCCTACAAATGCATAAAAATAAATTACACCATTCACCACAAATGCTTAAAGAAAATTACAACATTCACACACATAGGCACATTCAATCATCCACCACAACACCAGGAATTATAGTGGCTCGCTTGTATGTAAACCAACTGTTAGAAAACAGTCACACAACTACTTCACTCCTAATATCCACTCCCTTGGGATATTAGCGTTCACTATGAAAAAGGTTTTTCAAAGTTCACCTTAAAACCTTCACAATTGTGTCTTTGATTGGACTTACATGTCACACCCCAAACTCGAAAACCGGGCTCACAAAATTCTCAATCAGCGAATCCGGTGTCGGTAGCCTCCGTAGTACCCCATTCTCGACTCCCAGCGTTCATACACCAGATTCCGATCCTGGGATCCTAGAAGGAGGATTTTCAATATTAATTTATCTCATAAGAAGCATAATCACAAGTATACCTAAATTACAAGAACAACATCATTACCACATATCCACTAATATAATCATTTGAGTACGAAGCTAAAAGGGAAATACATGCATATAATAAAATCTCCAGAAGCTCTAATACATGCTCCTGCCTCAGCTCGACTGCGTCCTATCGTCACCCGCACGCATCTATCATGCTTAAGCTTATAAAAAGCTTAGAGGGTAGTGTAAGTGTGTGAGCAGTATACACGTGCTCAAAATATAATATCAGAGTAAACGGAAATACTGGTAAGTCCATGAACCATACAATATTAGAGTAAGTAGAAATACTAACAAGTCCATAAAAATGTCATCAATCTCATCCAGGATATGCGATGAACAGACATAGCAAGCCAATGTCATGTACTGAGAAAGTAATGTAGGTCGACTATACAATGCGGAGACATAATGAGTCAAATATCAGATACCGAAGATGCAACACAATATGCAATTCTGAATAGTTGGGAATACCGTCAATCTCATCTAGGTTATATAAATGAAGAAACATAGCAACCCAAAATGTCATATGTCGAGGATGTAATACAATATGCAATATGTGGTACTAATGAAATGACTAAGCTGGAATGTGAAGTTGGGATGATAGTACGTGGTATCGCAGGCTATGGGATCTATCACAAAGGATTTCTATCCAAATTAGTCTCATACTTAAATTTTGATAGATAAACTCAATGTGGTAAACTCCTGATCTCAGGTTAATCGCATGCCCCAATCGAAATCCTAGCCATTGTAAAGGTACACAACAATTAGTTGCACACCACCATCCCGAGTGGATAGTGAATGAATGAATGAGTATAATGCTGAGTATGCAACTCCTACTCAATAAGTCCACATATTAGTACCGTACATCTCTGAGATGATCATCAGGGTCTAGTACAATCCAAGCTGGCTACCGCCCCAGCAGGCCGCGTAGCTCAGCGAGTGGAAAAGACCTCACTACCCGCCTGCCATTAGTATACCAATGCCTACCCGGCTCGTCATAGCAGACCCATTTGGGAGCTGGTCAAACTCAGCCTAGCTTACAGCCCCCTCACTCGAGCGGATAAGGTCACACCCCCTCCCAATGACCACGACACAGTGGGAGACGTGGTCTACTGGTATTCGGCACTCGGGCACTCATGTATCCACTCGGTCTAGACGTTGGGGCTTCTCCTGGCATCGGAGGTTTAAGAATTTTCACCCACGGACATCCGAAGTGCCCAAATGCTCTAACCAAACATTTTCGGTGTCCCATTTGGCCATCCACGACATGCCTGTGAAGGTCACAACCCTGATGTCGCTAGGGCATATAGTAATCACAATCACACAATGCAAGATGCATGAGTCATGTAGTCCAATGATGCATCAATCCTGCGCATGCCGTGTGCTCATGTGGGATAACTCCGCCTATCAGGGAGTCCCATAAACCACCTACTCAATGACATATGCAATGGTCAACCACATCTCATAACAAACATGTAGATAATGCGTATGGGCATGTATCATGATGTTATATTGTCACGTACTCATAATTGGTATTGATAATCGGCCTCGACAATCGGAATCGGCCTCCATAATCGGAATTGGCCTCAACAATCGGAATCGGCCTCGATAATTGGAATCGGCCTCGACAATCGGAATCGACCTTGACAATCAAAATTGGCCTCGATAATCATCCTTGAGAGTCGTAATCGGCCTCGATAATCGAAATCGACATCGACAATCAACCTCGACAATCGGCCTCAACAATCGGCCTTGACAATCGAAATCGACCTCGACAATCGGAATCAGCCTCGACAATCGGTCTTGACAATCGGAATTGGCCTCGACAATCGGCCTCGAGAATCGGAATCGACAATCGGCCTCGAGGAAGGTCACAATGTGGATGGTTAACCATCATTGCCCATCGATGTGGACATTTAACCAACATCGCTCCCAAGGAGTGGCCCACAAAGAACCCAACATATAGTGGGCTCATGGCCTCACACAAGGGTATAATATACATCACATTGGGCGATAAGTACATCACATCGGGCCTCGTCAATGACTACAATTACATCACAACGGGCCCCATACAACCACAATGGGTCACATGGGCCACATACAATCTCAATGGACCACATACAACCTCAATGGGCCTTACACAAGGGTCTCACACATCAAGTGGGCCGTATCACATGGGCCTTATACATCACCATGGGCCACAACCCATGGAACTCAATAAATCACAAGTGGGCCTTAAATATACATCACAGGGGAGCCTCATATACATCACCATACACATCGCAATGGGCCGCATACGTGGGTCGAAAATACATCACAATGGGCCACATCCATGGGCCAAAAATACATCATAATGGGCCTCGGCACATGGCCATAAATACATCACATCAGGCCTTGCCCATGGGCCTCGAATACATCACAATGGCCACAACCATGGGCACATATTCATCACACTAGGCCTCACTCATGCGCCTCATATACATCAAGTCGGGCCTCATCATATGGGCTGGAGATACATCTCATTGTGCCATAAATACATCGAATTGGGCCTCGCCAAATGGGCCATGAATACACCACAATTGGCCTTGCCAAATAGGCCATGAATACACCACAATTGGCCTCGCTAAATAGGCCATGAATACACAGCAATGGGCCTAATATATATCACAATGGGCCACAACCATGGGCCTCTCATACATCACATCAAGCCAGAAAATATATCACAATGGGCCCCATCACATGGGCCAGGTACACGTCACTTTGGGCCTCAAACATAGGCCTCATCTACGTCACAGTGGGCCACACATTGGGCCTCATAACATAACAAGTGGGCCCCATCTCATGCCAGCAGGTGGGCATTATGGATACATAACACATACAAAACCGTGGGCCACTTGCTGGACGTTCAGTCCACCAACGTGGGAGCCACATGAATGGATTGTGGATACAATGCATATCTCATGTGGGCTCCACCAGATGGAGATGGACAACATAAATAAAACACAATTATCAAGGTGGACCCCACCCATTTTTGGTCGTTCAATCTCCACTGATTAATGATAGTGGGGCCTATAAGAGTCAGGGATCAAGCTAACATTTGTATTTCCCTACATGCAAGTCTGCGTGACCCTGTGAACAGATTAGATGGAAAATAAACATCAAGATGGGCCCTGGAAAAGTTTCAATGGTGGACATCAATATCTCCACTGCTTCCTTTGGTGTGGCCCAGTGGAGATCTGGATCGGCCTCCTTTTTGGCCTTAGGCCCTAAAATTATCTAGAGAAATGGAGAGACGGTGTGGATCTGATACATACATCATGGGGTGGCCCATGCAGCAAATGGAGATGGATGGCATAGACACAAAAATCAAGGTGGGCCCCACAGAAATTGCTAACTACAAAACACAACTAATAGCAGGTGTGCGATACCCTGGCCAATCCATCCAGCAGGTGGGTCCCACATGGGGCCCACCGCATACATACATACATACACATATATAATATTATATTCTAATATTAGATGAAAGAAGTCCAGCGTCCAGGTCTGGACGCTGGACGGTGTGTATAAAACACATGCCCTTGTGGGCCCCACGGATCTGGACAGTCTAACCATCCAGACTATGGACGGTATGGATACAGCTTATACATCATGGGTGGGTCCACGCACGTGGCCCACCAGAGATTTAAATCTGCCTCGACGTTGATGAAGGACATACATCAGGGCCCCACGGTTCCGTCCAAATGGACGGACGGCTTGGATATACCATACATCATGGAGGGGCCCACACGAGTGGACAGTGTGGGTGCTACACACGTGCAGTGAATGGGGCCACGGATGGTGCAGATAATGCACATTCATCATGGTGCGTCCCACATCAGCGTGGCCCACCACTTGGATCAAACCGATATTTGTATTTTTTTTTTGCTTCATTTATGGCAGCAGGAAGGGGGGGCAACAGATGGATGATCTAGATCAAGTGGGCACAACCCAACACAAAAGAGAGAGAGGAAGAGAGATAGAGAGAAAGAAAGAAAGAGGAACGTATGAAGGGGAGGGACCCCGCCACTATAGACCCTCCCAATATAATGCATACATCAAGTGAGTCCCACCATATGTGGGCCTTTAATCCATCAAAATCACACAACTTGACTTTAGAAAAACACCCACCATTCGATTTTCTTGGTCCGATGGAATCCCTAGCTCCTCGGCTTCGACGTTGACGGAGGATGATGAAGTTTGGAGGGCTAGGATGAAAGATGTGGGGGTAAGAAGATGGGCCACACCAAGCTCTTCTCATGGAGAGCTTGGACGGTTGGGTTGCTTGGAGAATGAGAGAGAGAGAGAGATGAGAGAGGGAGGTTGTAACAGAGAGATATATATATAACAAGAGAGAGAGATGGGTGAGTGATGGGGTGTGATGTGTACTTGACATGTAAGGGATGGGTTGCTTTGACTTTGGGGTTGCTTTGGTAAGGGAGTGATGGGATATGTATTTGACCTTTGATGTGTACTTGATTGATGTAATTGACTGATTGATTTGACATGTTCTCTTGGGTTTTACAAAGCGCGGCGCTTTCTTCGAACTGAACGCGGATCCACATCTCCTGGCCTGGGTATCGCCTTGGAGTACGAGGCGCGGCGTCGGAACCGCGGCGACGGTGCGGTTGTTAAGGTACAAGTCTCGAGTCGAGGCAACTCTAGAATACGGGATACGACCCAGGGTGTGCGCAAATGCTATCTAAGCATCGCAGGTCGCCGGAATTCGACCGGGAGGACCACAGAAGCCTATAAAACAGCACGGGCTAGGATACGGGCCTCATATAACACAATCACAAAAACCCTACACTCTGAGATTTTTTGGATCTCCTCAAACTAAACCAAAAAAAATATTTTTCTGGCACAACCTCAAAAACCAAAAAGGAATGTACAAAATGTAAATGTACTTATTTGGAAATTCTCCTTTGAGGCAATTCTCCTTTGAAGAAGCCCGGTAGAACCGATCCAATGTAGACGAAGATGTTCAATGTTCAATCTCACAGATGAAAAGGTTCTAGTTCTAAATAATTTTTCAATTAAATCAACTTGGGCTAGCTTGATTTGATTTTGATCTCAAGAAAGGGGAAATCACAAATCCCTTATCAATGTAAGATTGGAATAAAGATCTTAAAATCAAATTACAAAAGTTAATTAAAGAGAATATAAAATGAGCACAATATAGCTTAATAATATCACAAACTTATCTCTTAGAGTGGTGTCTTGATTTTGCTTTGATGAATGAATAAACTCTGAAATTCGTGCTCTATTTATAAGTGAAAATACTGTTCTCTCGACTGGTCGAAGGACCAACAAAATTTCAAATTTTTTGGCACGATAAGATAAGACCGTTACTCGACTGGTCGAGTGGCCTGCTCGAATGGTCGAGTAATGCACTCGACTAGTCGAGTGGAACTAGAAAAGCTTGTTGGACTTTGAGTCGAGCCTTCACGACCGGTCGAGCACTGTTCACTCGACTGGTCTAGCAGTCTCCACGAGTCGAGAGTCCAACAGAAAATTCTGAAAATTAGCAACAAACCTTGGACTGGTCGGAAAAACTCTTAGACTAGTCGAGCCAGTACTTGGACTAGTCGAATAAGGTCTAAGACTAGTCAAGAAAATGACCTATAAACATCTGCAATGACCCACATAAAATATCCAATGAATATGACACAACCTATGGTCAATCTAGGGTCATCCAAACCTGTTTGTGAGTAAGAACAAATGAAACACCATTCGCTTTCGAATCTTAATATCTTGTGATACTTGAAGCTTGAGTCCGATCACTTGAACTTGAGTTGAGTTACGCTTGAGTTCTTGAGTCTTTAGCGAATAGGAGTTGAACTTCAAACTTGAACTTGAGTTCTTGAATTTTAGCTTGAAACTATGAACTTCAACATTCTTCAATTCAACTTGAAAATGAAGGCAAGTTTGATGAAGATTCAGAGAACTTTGAAATGTTCAAACCTGATCACTTCAACTCAAAGCATGATACAAATACTAAATGATTTGGCACAACAAAATTTGACAACACTACGGGTGCTAGATTTACACAATAGCATTTATAGAAAGGTGGAGCAAACTTGGCAAATATCTGGAATGTATGTTGTCCCCTTTCATGATTATTACTTTCCGATGTGTAGTGTTTTGAATCTTTCTTGTTTTTGAGAAATTTAGTAATATGATCTGTTACGACATACTCATGTATACAAACTAATGTGTAGTGTTCTCCATTATTCTTATTTTTTAGAAATTTGGTAAATTTGTTTGATTAAATTTGTAACATTACGCATATTTTTCAAGTCCCAATTATAGTAGTAAATTCATAATTTCAATAATGTTTAAAGACGTCTTGCAATTAAATTATTCACCATCACATTACATTCAAACAAAAAATACATTAAAAATGCATTACTCCTTTAGTATTGAAAACTTGCACCTCCGTCGATTATGCACTGTTTGTTTGCACATTCCACACTTTATTGTTTTTCATTTCTCTCCACGTAAAGGAATTCTTGTCTTTTTCGGCCTTCCAGCTAACCTCATATGTCGTTGGGGTTTAATTTTTGCACGATACTTCTTGAATTTGTTTGATAATTCCCATTGGCTCTTATCACGTACTTAGTACACAGATTTGTTATATGTAATCCGATAATTTTGTGTCGTATATAATGGGGAGCAGTATATATAATGAAGAAGATTATGATTTATACATGCTGAAAGAACATGCAAACAAGGGAACCCTTTGACTTCAAACTCATGACATGTACCCAAAAGCTCACTGAGCTTCACTGTGTCATTATAATCTCCCACAATATAATACTCGTCTCAAGAAATTACAGGACAATGGACATCTCGTGCTTTCAGTATAAGACCCTTTAGTCGTTCCTCCGCTTATGACGTCAATGATGCAGTAAATGATGATGCAAATTATTTTCTTTTATATAATATTTCTTGTATCTTAAATCCAACCATCTCTATTAGTATAGTCACAGGGTATTATCTTGCTTCTTTGAAAAAAGCGTTAACGCACTCTGATATGTTAGTAGTGACCAAGTTGAATCTTTTTTCCTACAAATTGTGAAAATGCCCACTTTTTGTATACTATTTTTGTCAACCATGCATGTATTAGGGGGTTAGCTATTTCGATATCTTGCATTAATTTTTCAAAGGCAACCTTCCTGCACGTCTTTACAGCCCGCCAATAATACCTTTCCATCGACTTATCTTTAAATGTGTCAACCAAGTTTTTGTAGAGATGATAGGCGTAGTAGCCATGGATTACATTTTGAAAGACTTCAAGGACTTCTTTTATTAAACCTTTATGGTAGTCTGATATAATGACAAGACCCAAAAGATACCCTAACATACAATTGAGGTGATTAAGAAACCAATTCTAACTACTACTATTTTTCGATTCCCCGATACCGAAGGCTACTTGAAAAATATGATTGTTTATATCCAAGATTGCCATCATGAATAGAACACCCTTGCATTTACCTTTTAGGTGTGTCCTGTCGATGTCCAACACCCTTCATAAAGAATTTCAAAAAATTCTAACACACTACCTAAGAGCAATAAAACATCTCTCAAACATGCTCGTCCGTGTGTTAATAACCACGGCAATCACCATCCGCAGGTTGGCCCTCATCTACTCATGTAAATAGGCTAGAAGTTCATTATAAGAGTCTTCATAAGATCCCATTAAGTGCTTAATTGTGATCTCATTAGCCCTCCATGCATTCTTATAACTAATAAGAATATTATATTTCTCATGCATAGCCAATATAATGTCACTCGGCCTTTGTAACGCCCTAGATTTTTACCAACCAAGAATTGGATGTCCTTGGGCATTATCTTTGATTTCTTTATTTGAGTGCATATCTATGCATGCAGCCACACATGTTTGGGACCAAAAGGAGTGACGTGGGGTCCATCAAAATAATCCGAAAGAGTGGAATTTTAAATTTTACAGAACATGGGTCAACCCTGTGGTGCCACCGCAAAAAAAAAATGAGTTTTTGGACAGTCTCCGGCAATGTCACCACTGCAGTGGCGATGCCACCATCAAAATTGGATAGCATGTAGTGATGCCACCCCCAAATCAACGATGCCACCATCAAAATTGGACAGCATGTAGTGATGCCACCCCCCCCCCCCCCCCATTCAGCACTGTAACAGTGTTCGACAGCTAATAATTTCGATGCGCTAATTCAAAAATTCATATCTTTTGTTTTACAACTTCGATTGAGGTGATTTAAAAGTCAGATTGAAGCTTGATGAGTATAGTTTCATAATAAAATAAATAATAATACAAAAGATTCAAATGAGGTTAATTTTAGGATGTTTTGGAAACTATACCAAAAATCTTGGTTTCAAGCAGCTGGAACTTTCAGAATTTTTAGAATTTTTCTAAAACTCTAAATATAATGAAATTTGGTGGGTATAAAGTAGAATTGATGATAAACTACCAGTAAAAAAATAAAAAATAATCTAGTACATAAAAATACCAAAAATATTACAAGAAAGAGGCCTATTGAAACTGAAAATTTTTTAAACTGCAAGTTGCCGATGTACCGCAAATATCTTTTTTATCTTAGAGTTTTTATATTCGGTGTCTTCTTAGGAATTTCTTCTAATCATACTAGGAATATCTTATATGATTAAATTAAGATTTTCTATTTTTAGTATATTTTACTAATTCAGGTAGTTTCAAGTATACTTGAATTATGGTTCTTGATTAGGGTGACTAGAGATGAATCATCGTTTCCACTAATTACGAATAGGCCATGCTATGAAATTAGCCAATTCAAACTCTAATAATTGTATATAAGAAATCTCACTGCCCAATTCATTCCAAAAAGGCCCTGATTATTTGAACAAGCTCTAAATCGTTCGTTAGTGAGCCACTAAACCCGAGCCTATAAAAAGATATTTTTCTTAGTATGCTTGACCTCCATTGTGAGACATTAAGCCAATGTCACATCTTGAATTACTCAACTTGGACTCACAAGGTCAGTGCATGAGATATGTGAATATTCTTGAAATTAATCAAGAACTTAAGTTAGTCATCTATATTCGGTCTTTGCCTAAGTTGTAAATTTTAGAACGTTAGATCATGATTAAATTTAGGACTACAACCTATTTTAATATCCTGCACATATCCGTATAGCCGCGGCCCTGATCAACCATCGGTGACCGTCGAACTGACTTTTAATCATACCCGTTGATCGACGCATCCAAATGGTGGGCCGATCGTATCCATACGTAGATCATCATTAGGGCCAATTATCCTATGGTGTATATCGAACTTAACACCCCATAGTGGACTCCGAAGGTTAGAAAAAACCTCCCATAGCGCTAGTATAATGAAAACGTAGGCCTTAGGGCCATTTACACCACATCTAGCACTATAAATACCCATTTATTTCACTCCTCCTCTCCCCATACGAATTTCTCCTAGCAAATGAGAGATAGAGAGAGAGAGAGAGATAGAGAGAGAGAGAGAGAGAAGAAGAGAGGAAAGGGAGAAGTTGTGGAACCCGATGTTAGATCTCGTCGTTCGATCCCCGTGCTAGTTGGATCTTACAAGGTCTCGCTTCTACGCTTGGTCTCACATTTTTCACGGCCGAAATCTATCAATTTTAGGATAAGTTCTTCACCCCTTTTTTAGTAAAAGGTTTCCTAGTTATCTTTTCATCTCTTTCTTTCATTTCCAATATTTTGAGTCATCAGAGTTAGACACCTCATTTCATTTCCGTTAATTCTTACAAACCCTAATGTTATGGTTGAGTATGTTAGGGTTTTGAGTCTCAATTATCGATTGGAGTGGTCCATACTCTTACAGGAGCCGTAAGCGGGCTCGACTCTTTTAGGGTTTCGGTTGTGCACTAATTCCGGGTCCTAATTCGTTGAACCGATTTGAGGGATCATTCCAATCGAATTAATTAAGCCATAATTTGTTGTTTAACATTTAATTAAGATTAAATCCATATCATTAATGATAGTCTTATACTTTAATTTAGGTTTGGAGTATTTTTCCCAAATTTTCGATGCTAAGGCTGCATCCGAGTTGAGGATTTTGATTCTAAGGTGAAGATCTACCTTCAAGCTTCTACCTAGCATTTTAGAATAAATAAAATGTGTTGTTTACTATTTGATTGATAACATACTAGATGAAATGCTTGAATGACATGGAATTCTTAATATTAGAATTAATTAATGTCGAATGTTAAGAAATGTTAATATGATTGAATTACGTTGTTGTGATGGATCGATCTTCACGAATTATTTAAATATGTGGATAGACTACTTTAGGGAGGATATCTCAAACTTATTCGACCAACCGAAGTTGAATACAAACGATCAACAGTAGTTGGAGCTACACGGGTTGCTTTGCACCCAATGCTAGTTTGTCCGGAGTCCTCCGTAGTCGATCGCATTAGTCTAATGCAAGCTCGATCATTCTTATACTTGGTGATTGTATAACATTCAATAGAATCTTTGATACCACCATTATCATTAATTAAGTCTACTCATAACCATTAGTGTGTTACGATCCCTCAAAGACTCATTAGCTGAGCATGGTGGTATGGGACACCATGTTTGAGCTGTCGGCCTATGCTGGGATGACGAGTCTCCTCGTAATGACCAGTGAGTAATGATCGAGGTGATAGATTGTTATTCGAATGGCCCCCATTAAATTACCCGGTTGATAGCTCCATGTTAGAGTACCGTTCAAACAACCAAGCGTGAATGGGATTGGGTGATGAGTCCTTCCCTCTATATTGATTTAATTTTGATTGCCAAGCCCACACCTTTGAATTCATGGTTCATACTCAATGTTGGGTGACAACCCGTACCTTGTTGACTCCTTAATTTGGATCAATGGACACTAGTGAGGAGCCGCCACGTGATCCGAATAATGACTCGTGATATAATGGCGGTATCATAGCTTCATCAACATACTATATGAACTGGACTAATAATCATTTGGCTAATCATGTATATCCTAGGATATGTTGCGATTTGGTATTGGATTCGCTTGTGAGGGAGTGTTGGCATTTGTGAAATAAGCATTGAAGTCTCTTGTGAGAGAGTGCTGGATTGTAAGGAGCATACATCATTTCATCATAACATTAATATACTTATTAACTAGATTATGAAATTATTTGTTTATTATGCCATCATTATTTACGTTCAGTTGTGTTGATAACATGTGTAACTTGCTTAATATTTGTGCATTAAAGGTAACATATTTAAGTGTATTACATGTATGAATATGTATTTATTATGAACCTGTTATTCACTAAAATATCCCAAGTAACAATCTTGGGGATATTTCTTCACCATGTTATCGTTTGATGCATCATATTTGACATATGGAGATAACTCAAGAATAGGACCAATCGGTGGTGCGGTCGGGACGCCCATTAGATCTCTAGCTTCTTCTCGTTGGCTAGTTGTTCTTTTGTTCCTTTTACAAATATTGTGGTTCGTATAATTCTCACATAGGTAGACACCACTTTTGGAACTGTAACTTTTGGTTGTTAGCACTATATTTTTAAATTTTTATTATCTCTACCTCTCTTTGGTTCCACTAAGTTAAAATAAGCTACTATGATCGATTATTTGTGTGTGAAATGAATGTGAATATGAATGAGGACATGTGCATTTTATTAAGTTAACACCTGAAAACTAAGGATCGGAGTCTATGTACCCAAGTGCCAATTTACGGGACGTTACAGCCTTAATCCCATGCATTGTTCAATACGACTAATAACCAACTCACTATCCAACTTACTACTTATTTGTCGGTGATCGCTCTTCATCTATGACATGTTACATGTGTGTTTGGACGTGTAAGTCCTTATCTTGAATATCCCCAATTCATTCACCCTAGATGCATGAACCCTCCATTCACAATTATCTTTAAAATACACCATGATAAATCTCTTAGATGATGAGTACATGACCTTATATTGGAAGTTTTTGTGAATTGCAAAGTGGCTCAAAACATACTGGCACCAGCTCTTGTCTTTAACGTTTGTCCAATGGCTATCTCAATCGAGTCATCTAATTAATCTGAATATTCTGATAGATATGCATTGATGAATGGACCATCCTCGAAAGGAACATTAACTTGGTCAGTCATGAAGTTAAATGTTTAAAACAGCTTCGGCAATGGAATGTCGCTTAGACGTATGCATTCGTCACCGATGGTGGAGGATGAAGGCATATGTACTCTTGTAGATAAAGATGATGCCATATATTCACATTTGAGGTTAAGGTCAACTATCCAGCTAATGCCATGTTTCTCACATGGATTTCCATCCTCAAAAGGGACAGTAACTTGACCAGTTATGAAGTTTGATGTTTGAGGCTGCTAAAGGGGTGGAATGTTGCTTAGACATACCCGTAAGGGTGATGCCATATATTCACATTTCATGCCATGTGAAAGTGCCATGGTTTGTCAATTAACGTGACATATGAGTCATAGATCTAGTGAGCCCCATATGAAGACAACAAGCTGAAGACTCAACAAGTGGATGTATGCAAAAGTCTCCAAAGGTAAATGAAAACCTCACATCTCATGACCAAAACTCCTCAGGTAAAATCCCCATTTAAAAAGCTCTTATCTATTCCAAAAACATCTAGAAAAACATCTTTGGTAGATTAGATAATGGATAATATAGTTGCAACAACAGATAAAAATATACAAAGTTTTTCTACAACTATTGATGACATCGAACATTGATTCTATGACATCGAAATTCATGTTTCAATGACATCGAAATGTATTCGATGATATCGAGATTATGCCAAAATGTGCAAAAACCATTTGATAAATCACTGGAATTATTCAATGTAATCGAGCTCCATTCGATGACATTGAAATTCAAACTTCAATGATATTGAGGAAGGCTCGAGGACATCGAAACATAGGCACAAAATGTCCAGCGAGCTATAAAGGAAAATCATGATTTATTCGATGACATTGAACTTCCTTCGATGACATCAAATTTCAAACTTCGATGACATCGAGGAAAATTTGATGACATCGAAATTAGGACCAATCTATCCAGAGAGTTTGTGAAGGAAAAATAGGAATTATTCGATGTCATCGAACTCCATTCGATGTCATCGAAATTCAAACTTCAATGACATCGATGTAGTCTTGATGACATCAATGTTTGAATTCCATAACTCTCCTAGCAAACCTCAAGTTCTCTTGGTAATAAAAACTCAATGACATCGGAGTCTGTTCGAGTCAATGAAGGGAACTTCGATGACATTGAACGACCTTCGATGACATCGAACATATACAGATTTCTGCCCATTTTTCTTCCGTTTAAACTTTATTGCCTATTTAAAGAGGCTTGCTTCCTTGGTTCTTTAGTGAGAAAAAGAGAGAGATTTAAGAGAGTTATTACTACAGTTGATTTACCCTCTATCTTAAATCTCTTTTCTCATAGGAGTTCATCTTTCAATCCTCTCTTAATTGCAATCATTATTAAATCAATAGATCAGATTGAGAAATGAACTCCACCATTCAAGGTTCTTTCAGCAACATTTTAATGGCAAATTATTAAGTTAAAATCCTCTGAATGGAAAATATTCTGGAATCTCTCCAATACTTTAAGACCAACATTTAATAGAGAAGATTCTATAGAATACCTTGACCCAACATCGGTAACTTGAATAGAAAGCATCTATAGCTGTTGGGAATCAAGAAATCTGAAGACCCTCCATCAACAAGGAAGATCACCTTCAGCATGTGCTGTCAATGGGGCTAATCTACTTATAAGTAAGTTACTAGAGTTTAGTGACTCTAAAGATCTTTCTTTGTGTAGGACTAATATTCAATGGTTAACATATTTGTAAGTGCGATGTTTTCTAGCTCCTATGATTGTCAAATTTTGTAGTGTCAAAACCTCTTGAAATTTGTGTCTTGTGTAGCTCATCTACATATTCAAGATCATGCATCTCATATACAAGAACAAAGGTCTTTACCTCAAGAACTTCAAATGCAAGATCAAGAGATATACAAGTTCAAGTTCAAGTTCAACGCCAAGTGTTAGTTCAATCTTTCAAGCTTCAATAGTTAAAGGTTTCAAAGCTTCATCCATGTCAAGACAAAGTTCTTTACTTTGATACTTAAAGCTCAAGATGAAATACAAGTATCTAAAGTTCAAGCTTCAAAGCGTGTCAAATTCAAGCTTCAAAGAGTCACAAGTTCAAGCTTCAACACACTTCAAGATGTCAAGCTTCATGTACGTCAAGAACAACTATCAACCGAAACAAAAAAAGATTCAATGTTCATATATCACTTATAAGGTATGAATGACCCTATATTGACCATAGGTTAGGTCATATTGATTGCATACTTTAATTGGGTCACTTTATAAGTGAATATGCTATTTCTCGACTAGTCTTAGCCTATGTTCGACTAGTCCTAATACTGGCTCGACCAGTCTAAGAAATTCCTCGACCAGTCCAAGATTTGTTACTTATTTTCAGAATTTTTTGTTGGATCTTCGACCAGTCGAGTGAACAGTGCTCAACTAGTCGAGCAGCCTCGACTCAAAGTCCAGCAACTAAATTGAGTCTCACACGACCAGTCGAGAGCAGGGTCCAACCGGTCGTACAGGCCACTCGACCAGTCGAGAGCAGGGTTCAACCGGTCGTGTAGGCCACTCGACCAGTCGTGGATGTCACTCAACCAGTCATTGAATAGTTTTATCTTATGGCACCTGAATTTTCAAAAGTTTGTTGGTCCTTCGACCAGTCGAGCTGTCCTCTGGACCAGTCGAGTGAACAGTTTCTGCACTTATAAATAGAGCATGATTTTCAGAGTTTTTCATTCAATTTAAGTAAAATTAAGACACCACTCTGAGAGATAAGTTTGTGATATTCTTAAGCTATTTGGTACTCATTTAATATTCTCTTTAATTAGCTTTTAATATTTGATTTTATGATTCTATATTCCAATCATATTTTGAAGAAGGGATTTTTGTTTTCCCCTTTCTTGGAATCAAAATCAAATCAAGCGAGTCCAAGGTGATTTTATATTGTGTGTTTGTTTTAAGTGCTATCTTTATTTATATTTGTTTAATTTTGCATTTAAGTTTTTAATTTGGCATAATCCTATTCACCCCCCCCCCCCCCCCCTTTAAGACTTTAGTTCGGCCTTTTCAATTGTTATCAGAGCCTAATAGGTCACTTTAATTTTATTTGTTTGGATTAATTTCCTAAGCTAATCGATCTGAGTTTTTTAATATGTCAAATTTTGATAACCTTTCAGTTACTAGGCCTTCACCATTTGATGGCTCCAATTATGCCTATTGGAAAGCCAGAATGAAGATTTTCTTAAAATCTATGGATGAGAGCGTGTGGCAAGCCATAGTGACCAATTGGACCCTTCCTACCACTAAAGTAACTGGCACTGATGGATCTAAAACATTAAAAGTCTCACCTTATTTTTCTTGGTCCGCTCTTCAGAAAAGGGAGAGTGGTGTTAATGCAAAGGCTTTAAATGCAATTACTTATGCATTATCACCGGATGAATTCAAAAGAATTATATCCTATGATACTGCAAAGCAAGCCTGAGATATTTTAGAAATGACACACGAGGGAACAACAATTGTCAAGAAATCTAAAGTCCAAATCCTCACAACCAAATTTGAGGAAATACGTATGGAAGAAAGTGAAACTTTCATGGACTTCTATACAAGATTGAATGACATTGTCAACTCTATGTGGGGTCTTGGTAATAGAATCCCAAAAAGTAAAGTCCGTGCAAAGATACTACGATCACTCCCTGAACGGTTCAATTCAAAGGTGATTGCGATCCAGGAACTTCGTAATACGGATAATATGAGGGTAGAAGAATTAGTTGGTTTCTTACAGACCTATGAGTTAAACTTTAAAGCTCTTAAAGGTAAATCCATCGCCCTGAAATCTTATAAAATTATTTCTTAAGAAAATAACAATTCTGATTTAGAAAATTCTGAAGATGATATGACCCTTTTAGCTAAAAAGTTTTACAAAATTTTCGAAAGTAAAAAGAGGGTAGATTTTCAAAAACCTGTTGAAAAGAAAAGATCTAGATCTAAAACTTGAAAATCTTTAAAAGATAGCCAATGTTACAACTGCCATGAATATGGGCATCTAGCGAACAAATGTCCTAAAAAGGACAAACTGAAAAAGAAAGGTATGTTGGCTACATGGGATGAATCTTCCTGCTCTGAAGCTTCTTCTGAGTCGGAAGATTCTGATGTTAAAGCCCTTATGACTCTAGCCAAGTTCACTTTTTCAGATAATGATGATTCAACCAGTGAAGAAAATCTGAATAATAATTGTGAAAATGAAGAAGATCTTCAAGATGCTTATAATGCTCTATACAAGGAAAGTTGCAAAATTGTTGTAAAGTTTAAACTTCAAAAAGAAAAGTTTTCAAAACTAAAAGAAAATTTTGATAATCTAGTCTTAGAAAAATTACACATTTCAGATTGCTTTGAAAAAACTAAGTTCGACTTAGATTTCAAAACCTCCCTAGTTGAAAACCTAAAATCTGAAAATGAAAAACTAAAACTAGAAGTCTCTTCACTTTTGAGTTTAAAAGACAGATGGAGGTATGCCTAAGGTGATCCCAAGTTAGAAAAACTCTTATCCGGATCCAGAAAATGTGGCGATCGATCTGGATTGGGCTACGACAAAAGTATTCCTCACAAACATAAGAATACTCCACCCAAATTTGTCAAAGGGGAGTCTTTAAACTCAAAAGGAAAAGGTCTGAATCAAAATTATTCTAAAAATGCTAAGACTTTTCAAACCTTAAAATCTAAAAGTAACCATATCAACTATAAAAATCAAAATAGAAATCCTTTAGCTGAGAAAATTGTTAACTTACTTAAGGAGCTCTTAAAATCTAACTTAATAGGTCAATCTTATAACAACTACAAACATAAGAAGACTAACTATACTCCTAAACCCAAGACTGTAATGAAATGAGTCCCTAAGGTTACTTTCTTGGTTGCCCACACCGCTTTCAAAGCTTCGAGTCATTCAAAGTGGTACCTAGACAGTGGATGCTCCAGACACATGACTGGTGACAAAGGTCTATTCACCAATCTTAAAGACATGACTGATGGTTCAGTCACATTCGGTGATGGTAGCAACTGCAGAATTGTTGCCCAAGGTACGGTTCAACTCTTTAACCTCCCTCTATTTAAGAATTTTTATATGTAGAAGAGTTAAAACATAACTTATTAAGCATCTCTTAAATATGTGATAATAATCATAGTGTAAAATTTACTAACCAAGATCATGAAATTCTAAATAAAAATGGTTCTGTAATATTAACTAGTCGCAGAACTTCTGAAAACTGCTATATTGTTTGTAATTCAAGCTCATCTAATCTATCGTGCTACATGGTACATACTGATGAGACCAAATTATGTCATAAGCGCCTCGGACATGTACACTAGCGCAACTTGTATAGATTGAACAAAAGAGAGTTAGTAAGAGGTTTACCCAAAATACAAAAAGTTGACAAAATATGTGGTGAATGCCAGATTGGCAAACAAATCAGGAGTATTAACAAAAATGTGAAATCCAATGCCACATCTAAATCACTCGAACTTCTTCACATGGATCTCATCGGACTAACTAGAACGGAGAGTCGAGGTGGCAAGAAGTACATTCTAGTAATTGTTGATGACTTTACCAGGTACACTTGGGTAGTCTTCTTAAGAGACAAATCAGAAACTCTCGATGAAGTAAAAAAATGGTACTTAAACGTAAGTCTCTAAGATCCATAGTGATCATGGTTCGGAATTTGAAAATAGCGATTTTGAGAAATTTTGTAGTGATCAGGGAATATCATATGAATATTCTGTGCCCAAAACACCACAACAAAATGGTATAGTGGAAAGGAAAAATAGAGTGCTTCAAGAAATAGCAAATATAATGCTAAATAGTATGAAGCTTCCCAAAAATCTTTGGGCAGAAGCTGTTAATACAGCTTGCTATATAATTAATCGTGTTTATACTAGAAAATCAAATGGTAAAATGGCTTATGAAATGTGGTTTGATAAGAAGCCTATTGTCAAATGCTTTCGAGTTTTTGGCAGCAAGTGCTACATCTTACGTGACCGAGAAAATCTGGGTAAATTTGATACCAAAAGTGATGAAGGGATATTTTTAGGGTATGCTCTAAATAGTCGAGCGTATCGGGTTCTTAACAAGAGGGCTGGTGTAATTCAAGAGTCCATTAATGTGGTTATAGACGATCACTTGAATACATCTGTCCCAAGTTCATAAAATGATGAAGTTCTTTTAATTTATAAACTAGACTCTTCATCAAGTCAAGATAATACTGAACTGAGGACAGTTAAAGACCATCCTTCTAATCAAATCCTTGGAAACCCTCTCACTGGTGGCACACTCATAGACAACTTGAAGATATGTGTAATTACGTGTCTTTTACATCTCAGATAGAATCGGCTAACGTAAAAGAAGCTCTTACTGACGAAAAATGGATTGTTGCGATGCAAGAGAGCTCAATCGGTTTGTAAGAAATGATGTGTGGTACTTAGTTCTAAGACCGAAAGATAAACACATTATCGGAACAAAATGGATTTTCAAAAATAAGTCTGATGAACTTGAAAATATTATAAGAAACAAGGCTAGGCTGGTTGTACAAGGGTACACTCAAATAGAAGGCATCGATTATGATGAAACATTTGCCCCAGTAGCTTGTCTTGAATCAATCAGACTATTTATATCCATTGCTTGCTTTAGAAAGTTCAAAATATACCAAATGGATGTAAAGTGTGCATTCTTAAACGGTGATTTACATGAAGAAGTGTATGTTGAACAACCAACGAGTTTTGAAGATCCTAAACATGCTAATCATGTCTACCGCCTGAAAAAGGCACTCTATGGTTTGAAACAAGCTCACAGGGCATGGTATGAAAAGTTGACTAAGTTTCTGCTAAGTCATAACTTTATAATGGGAAGTGTTGATAAAACATTATTTGTAAAGAAACATAATGATCACATACTAATAGTGCAAATCTATGTTGATGATATTATCTATGGATCTACCTGTGCTAACATGACTGTTGAGTTTGCAGATCTTATGAAGTCTAAATTTGAAATGAGCATGGTTGGAGAACTAAACTATTTCCTAGGGTTACAAGTCAAACAGCAACCCGATGGTTTCTTTATCCCTCAAACTAAATATGCTCTAAACTTAGTTAAAAAGTTCAGATTTGAGAGTGAGAAAATTTTTGATACTCCAATGAGTACTACTTTAAAACTCTTAAAGGACTCTACAAGTAAGAGTGTGGATCCTAAGTTGTATTGCAGTATGATAGGTAGTTTACTTTATTTAACCGCGAGCTGACCTGATATTGCTTTTAGCGTAGGTTTTCGTGCTAGATATCAATCTAACCCTAAAGAGTCACATCTAATTGTTGTTAAGCGGATTATGCGATATGTCGCTAGTTCAGCAAATCTTGGTCTCTGGTATCCACATGATACTAGTGTGCAATTAGCTGGTTACACGGATGCTGATTAGGCTGGTAACATTGATGATTGAAAATCAACCAGTAGTGGTTGTTTTTATGTAGGGAACTGTTTAGTTTCTTGGCTAAGTAAGAAATAAAGTTTCGTATCGCTTTCAATAGCTGAGGCTGAATACATTGTTGCAGGTAATGCATGCACTCAGCTTGTATGAATGAAAAGCACTCAGCTTGTATGAATGAAAAGAATGCTAAGCGATTACGGAATTGCTCAAGATTCTATGGTCTTATATTGTGATAATTCAAGCGCAATTAATATCTCTAAAAATCCAATCAGCATTCACGAACGATGCATATTGACATTAGATATCACTATATTTGTGAATTAGTGAAAGACAAGACAATTTCTTTGGATTATATTCCGACCGAGAATCAATTATCTGACATATTCACAAAACCGCTCGACAAAAGCAGGTTTACAAAATTAAAATTTGATCTTGGTATGTGCAATGTGAATTGATAATTCATGTCTTTTTGTATCATAATGTATATATTTTTATTTTAAAATTTTTCAGATTTTAAAATTTATGAAAAATTATAAATTTTGTGAGGTGCACGACCAATCAAGTACATACTTGACCAGTCGTGACACGACTGATCAAGCATGTACTCTACCAGTCGTGAATCACGGTTTTTTGCCTTTTATTTGAGGAAAAATCATTTTTTCTTCATTTGGGTCTTCTTCTCCAATGAGCCCTACCTCGACCGGTCGAACCCATCTTCGATTCCTCCATGGTTAGTGCATTGTTTTCATATTTCTTATAGATTCAAGTCATTTGCACTTCTTTTTCATCATTTGTGTGGTTTATTTCTTATTTTATGTTGATTTTTGGGGTTTTCTATTCAAAAATTTAATCTACTAGAAACCCACTTTGCTTCTTTTGTAATATCTTTATTCCTTACTTTCTTTATTACAAATGGATGGTAGAACTAAGAAAAATAGATCTCGTGGTCCATCTTCATCTCGTTCGGCTCCTATCACAGTGCGCCACCTTCGGTCGCCCGAGGAAGATCCTAGTTATGTGAAGGATATTCGATTGCATAATGTAATAGTAGAACAAACTGTCAACGTTGATCATTTGGCTCCGTTTGATGTTGTTCCTCTCCTTCAGTTTGTAGGATGGGATAACATACTACATTGGTGTGGGGCAGCATACCACTCCATTGCACAGGCTATGTATGGGTGCATTACTAATTTTTCTACTGAAAATCTGACATTTACTATCATGACCAGAGAAGGTCCAATTGATGTGGACCGTCATCTTATTTCTAGTTTAATGGACCTTCTAGTTAATGACGAAGGTATTCCTATTAGTTCTCTAGTGGAAAAACACTCTGAAACTGAGAAACAAATGCTTACTAGGGATTTGTGTAAGATAGATGCGGAATGGAGTACTGGTAATGCACTCGCCTCCAAGTTTCTATTACCTAGATACAGAATTCTTCATAGGATTTTCATTTCAAATATTTATCATCGATCTGGTAACAAAACTGAACTTACTGCATTCATGGTTCGTATTCTCCATTCTGTCATTTCTAGAGTCTCTGTATGTCTTCCTTCTCTGATTTGTCATAGTATTATCCAGTTTCGTCTCCACCCAGGTCACAGTGACATACCTTTTGCTTGTCTTATGACTGTGTTAGCCACCCATAGTTTAGTGGCTATGCCTATTGTGGAAGCTCTCATTAATCATCTACCCTTCAACAATTCTAACATTAACAAGATGAATTTGAAGTTGGCCCGAGGCCAAGTTGATGTGGGTGCTAGTGGAGCTGCGGATTCACATGAAGAAGAAGGTGATTTGCCTCCAGATGATGTCAATATGGATGACATTTTTGATGAACTTGAATCTGATTCTGCAGGTGATCCTGATTATTAGCCATCTGATTATGATGTGCGGTTGCACTCACTTAAGGAGAAGGTTGAAGGTATGCATGTGTCTCAAGAAATGCAATTTAAATATATATGTAAATGTCTTAGGCGCATTAATAAGGGACTTCATCAAATTGATCCTTCCATACCTGCTCCTTCTTCGGGTTCGGATTTGTAACACCCCAGAAAATCTGGGGTCGTGCAAAGACTCGACTCCCGAGTTCCCGAGTGTCACTTATCATGCATTTATGTTTTTTTTATGATTAATCAAATTTAAATGCGCAATTTGGAATTACCTGAGGCACGAAGCACAATCACACCAGTCTACTGAAATGAAGGATATCTCACATATATACAGGTCCAAAAATAATAAAGGGTCGCCTAAGGCGTTGCCCAACAAACAACAAGAGAAGGCTATGTCCAAAAAAAGAGCAAAACTGAGCCCGCGGCTCAGTAAATCAAAATCCAGCCCGATCAAGCCGATGGAGAGGCGACCATCAGTTGTAAGTAGGAGAGCCTGTTCTCCTCATCCAAGCTCGCCTCGCCAGGCTCCTCATGCCCTGAGTTACCTGCATCTATGAATGAGTCTGGTTGGTGTTTTAAAACACCGTCCCAGAGTGGGAGTGAGTGATCAACTCAGTGTGAACTATTGGTCTCAAGTTACAACAGGCATCAATTGTAATATGAACTTAATGAAAAGTAGACAATCATTAACACCTAATAACTCTTATTTAAAATGCATGCATGCGGGATGATATGATGCATGCCCTCGCCACAACACTCCCTCAAGCGACTCCATCTAACGATCGCATATGACACACTCCCTCAGAGCGACCTCGACTTCCGAGTCGCCATCCTAACTAATGCGTGCAATGCGATCGTGTTAGCCAAGTTATTAATTAAGTCCATTCATCCAGCAGGTTGGGGATTCTGATTCACCCCACATATCAATGCCCTAAATTGGTTGCGAGGCCAAGACCCCATCAACGCGTGAGGCCGAGACCTTGCGGTCCATGATCCCGTCAGGTTCCTCATCCCCGACACCAAGCACATGAGGAGTGCCGAAAGGAAGGGATCGCTCGAGGTCACTACGGGGAGGCGCGGTACCCCAGCGTAGGCCGACAGCTCGGACATAGTGTCCCATTCCACCATGCCCAGCTCACGAGGCTGTGGACCAGTTGCAAGTGAATTTTTGATGGGCTACAACGGTTGTAGGGTGGTTCAGGTTCCATACATATGTGAGCAAACAGGGTTAACATACAGGGTTAGTCAGATAGTAGGCTAGACCGCACGAGTCAAGCGAGCGTGAGACGAGTGACCTCGGGCACAAGAGACCCATGTAGTCGAACTACAGCCACCCGAACACACCCGCCCAAATCCATGAGTTTAGCCTCAAGACGGTCCTACCGACGGGGCCGCCTTCGTTCTCCTTGTATTTCTGACCAACCAAAGAGTTTGGATGGTGATTCATAACATGCCAACTAACAAGGTTATCATTTAGCATATGCAATATCACACATTCATATTTTTCAACATATAGCTCATAATTCCTACCAAGCAAAGCTACAATGTGTAAAATTCAAGTGCAAGTGTGTTGTGTGGGTTGATGAGGAAGTTAAGTACTTCCTACATCTCATAGAGCCAAATTGCATAAGGATTAGTAAGACATACATGCTAGGGCAACATCATATGAAGAAAACCAAACATGACATAAACATGAGATCATCAATTCATATTAAATCATGTGAGAGGCAAGATTAACACAAATATGAAAGCTAAGCATGCAATCCATACAATTCCAACAATATACAACTCCTAGAGTTTCTTTAGATTATTCAATCATAGCATCCAAGCAATCAAAATCATTAAACCCATACAAAAATTGGTGCAAGGCCACCTAAGCACAATAGTCCGCACCTTGGATTCGATGGAGGCTTGGAAACGACCTAGGAGATGTGGATTTCGGGGTAGATCGGTCGGAATCCCTAAAGGTGACCACTTGCCTGTTAGAATCCAAGTAAATCTCCCTCATCACAAGGGTTTCAAAGAAAATAGGGAATGGAGCTTACCTAGTTGCTCAACGGATGAAATAGCGGTTGTGGGGTGAGGTTTCTTCTTGGAAAAGAGGTGGGAAGATGCAAGATTGGCTTCCTTGGGCCCCACCTCGATCTAGGGTCCACACTCCTCCTTCTTCACTCTCTCTTCCTCCTCCTTTCTCCTCTTTCTCTTCTCCCTTTTCTCTCTTCTTTCTTTCCCCTTTTTTTCTTAGGGCAAAATCGTATGGGGAGAGGGGTGCCCAAATGAAACCCTTTATATAGTGCCAGTTTTGGTACAATTGGCCCCAAGTGTTGGGTCTTTACTATACTAACCCTATGGGAGGGTTTTTCTAGCCTATGGGGTGTACTAGTTAATATACACCGCAGGATAGTTAGTCCTAATGATGATCTACGTATGGACACAATCGGCCCGCCATTCCGACGCGCCGATCGACCAATATGATTAGAAGTCTGTTCAACGGTCACCGATGGTCGATCGGGGCCGCGGCTATACGGATGTGAGCGGAGAAATATTCTTAATCCACGGGTAAAGTTTGGCAATAAACCGACGGTTCGAAATCCTCAACTTGGCATAAGAGTGGACGACTCAAATCACTTAAATTCCCACAATTTCCCAAACTAGCCTTCTAGGGCTCCCTATTGAAGTTGGGATGGTCCTAACGCCCCCTAAGCCACCAAATTCGGTGGGTAGGTGTCTTATGGCCCAATTAGGGCCCATGTAAAAATTTAGGGCGAACGGATGAACGGATATATGATCTGAGCAAGCGTTTCTGACCTTTAAGTGGCCCTTTGGGGGCCATTTTGATTGATGGGGCATTTCTGGTGGCCCTCTGGCCATGAAATTTATAGGGTAAGTGATTCATGGCCCGATGAAGGGTCATGCAAAATTTGAGAGCAATCGGATATGGGTTTGATAGCACGGGTCCGATTTACGATCAACGGTCATCGTACCACGATCGGGGCCCAGATTTGGTGGGCAGGCGTTGAAAAATACATTAAACCTTCACCGTAAATTTGGAAGAAATCCGACGGCCGGAAGGCCCGGAGTCTCAGTTTCTTTTGTCAGTGCCAGATTTTAATCTAGCATTGGTGGGGCGCATTGGGCAAGCGCCAGATGGTACTTCTGGGTGTCCACTGGGTCCGCAGTCTGCGATGGACTACAAGCCCAGTGAGATCTATGATTTTCTAAAGTTTTAGATTTTTCTGACCCTCCTCGGTTGCTGGGTGGCCCACACGGGCCGTCTTTAAGTGTAAGCAATCATCTGGCTTAGCGGCCTACACCAGGCCTTATCACGGCCTGTCTGGTCTATTAAATTGGGCTAATCTTGAATTAATTAACTCGTGTATAAGCTAACATTGAGTGCTAATGGTCAGTACGTGATAGTATAAGTTAATTAAAAAAAAATATCAAAAATTTTTGGAAATCCAAAACAGCGAAAATCCGGGATGTTACAGGATTAGTAGTTGAATTTTACATATGTAATAACTTTTAAACTACTTGAATTTCTCTTGTTTTATGGGATTAGACATGCTTGAACATGCTTGCTTTTGGATTTAGTTATCTTGATTATCTTGTTCATTTACCTTCTTCTTCCTCATTACTCTTCTTTTACTTCCTTGTTTATCTACTTCCATTATTTTTTTATTGGTTCCTTCCTTTGTCATATTGTGACAAAAGGGGGAGAATTTTATCATGCTTGTGATATGTGGATTGTGGATTATGGTTGTGAATAGGTAGCCACCATTATTTTTTTAAGGGGGAGTATTGTTGGGAGAATATTGTTGTATCGATGCATATTTCTTTAACCTGTTTATAACTGGTGCATGATTCTTTGACCAGGCTAAAACTGGTGCATGATTCTTTGACCAGGCTAAAACTGGTGCATGATTCTTTATTGTGCGTGTTATGCATATCTTATTATAATGAAGTGTGTTTTGTCACAAATTTGACAAAGGGGGAGATTGTAAGTGCTATATTTTCTAGCTCCTATGATTGTCAAATTTTGTAGTGCCAAAACCTCTTGGAATCTTTGTCTTGTGTAGCTCATCTACATATTCAAGATTATGCATCTCATGTACAAGAACAAAGGTCTTTACCTCAAGAACTTTAAATGCAAGATCAAGAAATATACAAGTTCAAGTTCAAGTTCAACACCAAGTGTTAGTTCAATCTTTCAAGCTTCAATAGTTAAAGGTTTCAAAGCTTCATCCATGTCAAGACAAAGTTCTTTACTTTGGTACTTAAAGCTCAAGATGAAATACAAAATAAGTTTCTCAGGTTCAAGCTTCAAAACGTTTTAAATTCAAGCTTCAAAGAGTCACAAGTTCAAGCTTCAACACACTTCAAGATGTCAAGCTTCATGTACGTTAAGAACAACTTTCAACCGAAGCAAAAGAAGATTCAATGTTCATATATCGCTTATAAGGTATGAATGACCCTAGATTGACCATAGGTTAGGTTATATTGATTACATACTTTAATTAGGTCACTTTATAAGTGTATAGGCTGACCATAGGTTAGGTTATATTGATTGCATACTTTAATTAGGTCACTTTATAAGTGTATAGGCTATTTCTCGACTAGTCTTAGCCTATGTTCGACTAGTCCTAGTACTGGCTTGACCAGTCTAAGAAATTCCTCGACCAATCCAAGATTTGTTATTTACTTTTAGGATTTTTTGTTGAATCTTCAACCAGTCCTAAAGACTGCTTAACCAGTCGAGTGAACAGTGCTCGACTAGACGAGCAGCCTCGACTCAAAGTCCATGCAAGACCCGTATCCTAGTTCGTACTGTTCCGGCGAACCCCGCGATCTGTTATCGGCGTTTGCGCACGATCACGAGTCGTGTCTCGTATATTAGAGTTGGCTCGACCCGAGACTTGTACCAGTGCGACCGCGCTGTCGCTGCGGTTTCGATGCCGCATCTCATGCGCCAAGGCAATACCCAGGCCAGGAGATGTCGGCCCGCGTTCAATTCGAGGAAAACGCCGCGCGTTGCAAAACCCAAGAAAGATTTCAAATCATGTCCCATCAATCCCATCAATGTCAAGTACAACACATCAATCAACCCATCACCCAACACATCACTCACCCCATCACAACCCATACTTCTCTTACACAACAACCCCAAAAGTCAACATGTCCATCACATCCTCTCTCTCTCTCTCTCTCCCATCCATCACTCAATCCCATCTTCTCTCTCTCTCTCTCTCTCTTAATTCTCCCTTCTCTTCCAAGCAACCAAGGAGAACCCAACGTGCAAGCTCTCCATGAGAAAACCTTGGTGTGGCCCATCTTCCTACCCCCACATCTTTCATCATAACCCTCTAAACTTCATCATCCTCCGTCAAAATCGAAGCCGAGGAGCTAAGGATTCCATCGGGCCAAGAAGATCAAAAGGTGGGTGATTTTACTATTTGATTTTGAGATTTGAGGGCCCCTTTCTCTCTCTCCCCTTTTGCCTTTTGTGTGATGTTTGTGTGGCCCACCATGATGAGTTTGATCCACACCATCTGATTGCAGGACCCACCATTGTTGTCTGTCCATTTGAACTGGATGAGGGACAATACAAATATCAAGTTGATCCAAAGCTTTGGTGGGCCACCGCGTGGACCCACCTTGATACGGGTGTCCTGGATGCACCATGGTGTGTGTCCCACATCCACACGACCATCCATTTTGTTCCTGGCCACGGGCCCATCTGATCCTGACCGTCCAGGGGTGGACGCACTGTGATGTATATGTTTATCTACATCGTCCAGATACCATGGACGGTGGCACCCACCTGATGCAGTGCTGCATCCAGCACATGGACCATATATTACAGCTACATGGTCCATCTATCTTTCCAGATTATTTATGGCCAGCGGCTGTGGGGCCTACATGCCACGTAAATGATAACCTGACCGTCCTTCCTGCCTTGACGCTGGATGGAAAACACAAATACCAGTTTATTTTGCAGGTGGCCACAGGCGTGGATCCACCTGATGAATGTGTTTCATCCAGCCGTCCAGGTGAGACGGCCGACCCACCAAGATGTATTATTTTTATCTACACCGTCCAGATCATCTGGATGGTGGTGGACCCATTTGGACGGAGCAGGGCGCTCCACCGTGATGCACCGTCCATCTTGATGGACGTCAGCTGTTCTGGCCCCTACAAGATGTAAGTGTTGTGTCCACGCGTCCAGCACCGGGACGGTGGGCCACCTTAATATATGTATTCTATCTACACCGACCAGACAGCGCTGGACGGTGCTGGACCTACTTGGTTGAGTGCCACGTGGGACCCACCTCTGGAATCCAGTGGCTGAGGTTGTACAGCAGCTAGAGTGCTGCTGTATTAAAGATACATCAGCGCCCATTCTTGTGAGCCGTGCATGTGGCACGTGCCATATCTAAACCGTCCATCTGTCCAGCGTCCAGATCTGGACGCTGGAACCTATCTCCAAAGAAAAAGAAAAGAAAAGAAAGAAAGATAAAGTAATATTTTATAATATTATATTTCATATGTAAGTATATACGTATACTATATATATGTTTGGTGAGCCCCACGTGGGACCCACCTTGATGTAAGTACCTTACATCCACACCGTCCGTATTTGGAAGGTGGTGGGTAGAGCACACTGTAATGTATGTGTAATCCACTCCGTCCATCCATCCACCTGGACTGGTGGCCACACGTGTGGACCCACCTGGTATGTATATCCAGACCGTCCATCTAGACGATATAGGTGGGACCCACGTAGATGTATGTATTAGATCCCTGCCGTCCATCCATATTTTTTTAGGACGATGGGTCCCACTGCTGACTGTCATCAGCAAATCTTGTGGGCCACCAGACGTATGTGTTTCCTTAACCGCCCATCTGTCTTAGACGCGGGAACCACTCCACGTGTTGCACGTATGGAGGTGGGGCCCACCTTGATGTATAAATACTATATCCACACCGTCCAATGTTAGGGCGGTGGGTCACACTACTGGTTGACGTCAGCAAACTCTATGGGGCTTACCGTGATGAAGTGCTTTGTCTTCTCTGGCCGTCCGGATCAGGTGGAACCCACCCCCGATGTATTTGTTATCCAACTGTCCATCTGATGTGGGTCCTACGCAGCAGTAGCTGTTGCCCCTTGGACATCAGCAAATTCCTGTGGGACCCACCTCTGATGTACTTTCTATCTACGCCATCCATCTGTACATGGACGGTGTTGTGGGACGCACCCTGATTGTATGAGGCCTGCCTTGATGAATGTGTTGTATTCTCACCGTCCATCCATTTTGGATGGATGTATGGCCCACCTTGATGCATACATTTTCGCCACGCCGTCTATTTGATGGTTGGCCTAGTTGCCATTGCTGTTGTACTGACGTCAGTTAGTTTTGTGGTCCCATCTGGACCATGGACACCACCATGATGAAATTATTTCATCCACACCGTCCAGATTGTGCGGGACGGTGCTGGACAATATTTGGGAAGTACCGATTTACATGCACAATGTTTGTAAATCGGCTCCATCGCTATGCATGTACCCATGCTGCCCATTTGGTGGGGCTCGTTTACTGCATGTGTAGGGCCCACCTGTTATGTATATTGGGCCCATGTGCAGGGCCTACCTGTTGTACATTTATGACCCCTTTTTTTGGCGTGGCCCACTGAATTGTATTCATGACCATGGTGATGTATATTAGACCAGTGTGTTCAGGCCCATTGCGATGTATATTAGACCCTTGTATGAGGCTATAGGCCCACTATATGTTTGACTCTATGTGGGTCACTCCTTGAGAGCAATGATGGTTAAATGTCCACATTGATGGGCGATGATGGTTGAATGTTCACAGTGTGACCTTCCCTTAGGCCTTGTTAGGCTCATTCTCGCCTATTTCGATTATCGAGGCCGATATCGATCGATTCCGATTGACATTGTCGATTGCCGATTAGCGATCGAGGCCGATTATCATGACCGATTGCCGATTCTGACTATCGATCGATCCCAATTGTCCTGATCTATTTGCCGATTCTGATTATCGATCGATTCTGATTGTCGTGACCGATTACCGACTCCGATTGCCGTGACCGATTTGCCGATTCCGACTATCGATCGGTGCGATTGTCGTGACCGATTTGCTAATTCTTATTACCTTGACTGATTGCCGATTTCGATTGACGTGACCGATTTGCCAATGCTGATTATCGATCAATTCTGATTGCCTTGACCGATTGCCGATTCCGATTGACGTGACGATTTTTCGATTCCGATTATCGATCGGTGCGATTGTCATGACCGATTTGCTGACTCTGATTATCTTGACCGCTTGCCGATTACGATTGACCTGACCGATTTTCCGATTCTGACTGTCGATCGGTGCGATTGTCGTGACCGATTGCCGATTCCGATTGACGTGATCGATTTGCTGATTCCGATTATCGATCGATTTCGAGTATCAAGGCCAATTCCGATGATTTCGATTTGTCGAGGTTGATTGTATAGGCCGATTCCGATTGTCGAAAACAAGTATCGAGACTGATTCCGATTATTGAGGCCGCGTATCGAGGCCGATTCCGAGTGTCAATTTGATTTTTGAGGCCGAGGCCGATTGTCGAGACCTATATGATGTATATGCAACCCGTAGTAGGGGCCCACTGTGATGTATTCGTGGCCTATGGGCAAGGTCCACTGTGATATGTATTAGGCCCATGACGCATGACCCATTTGATGTATTCGAGACCCATGTGTAGGGTCCACATGTCATGTATTTAAAGCCCATGAGCAGGGCCCACCCGTTGTGTATATATGGCCCTTAAGTAAGGTCTATTGTGTTGTATATTAGGCCTTTGTGTGAGGCCATGGGCCCATTATATGTTTGGCTTTGTGTGAACCATTCCTTGGGGGCAATGTTGGTTAAATGTCCACATTGTCGAGGCCGATTGTTGATACCGGTTATTGATACCGATTATGAATATGTGACTGCATAGCATCATGATACATGCCCATACGCATCATCTGCATGTTTATTATGAGACGTGGTTGGTCATTGCATATGTCATTGAGCATGTTGTTATGAGACTCCCTGATAGGCGGAGGTTATCTCACATGAGCGCATGGTATGCGTAGGATTGATGTATGACTGGATTGTATGACTCATGCATCTTGCATTGTGTGCTGTGATTACTATACGCCCTAGCGACATCAGGGTCGTAGCCTCCACAGGTAGTTCGTGGATGGCCAGATGGGACACCGGAAATCTGTTCTACATGGGGTGCTATAGATATCCCTGGGTGAAAGTCCCTAAACCCTCTTGGTTCCAGAGGTTGCTCCAACGTCTAGACCGAGTGGATGCATGAGCGCATGAGGGCCATATACCGTTAGGCCGCGTCTCCCACTGTGTCGTGGTCGGTTGGAAGGGGGTACGGCCTTACCTGCCCGAGAGGAGGGGCAATGCTAGGCTGAGTCTGACCAGCTCGAGGAATGGGTCCGCTATCGACGAGCCGGCCCGATATTGGCAGGCGGATAGTGAGGTCTCTTCCACTCACCTTATTGCGCGCGATGGGGCGGCAATCTGGTTTGGAGTGTAATAGACCCCGGTGATTTCCCAGAGAGTAACCGTATTGATATGTGGACTTATTGAGCAGCAATTGCATATTCATTCATCATTCACTCACTATCCACTCGGGCTGATGGTGCGTAACCATTGTTACGTGTGCTTTCGCATGACCAGGATTTCGGTTGGGCGCGCGACTAACCTGAGATTAGGAGTTTACCACATTGAGCCTGACTATCCAAATTTAGGTATGGGACTGGTTTGGATAGAAGTCCATTGTGCTGGACCCCGTAGCCTGCGATACTACGTACTATCATCCCGACTTCACTCCAGCATGGTCATTTCATTCGCACCGCATATTACATTGCGTCCGCAATACTTAGTATTTTGGGTTGCCATGTTTCTGCATTGATATAGCCGTTAGTACTCATGTCTTGCATCGCATAGCCTTAGTACGGCTGATGATACTCATAGACTTATCAGTATATTTCCGCTTATTTCGATATTGTATGATTTATGACATTGTATCCTCAACATCTGATATTTGGCTTTCTTTAACTCCTCATTTGTATAGCTGAATTGCATTGCATACCCTGACATTATATGACTCACGGACTGCCAGTATTTCCGCTTACTCTGATTACTCTGATTACTCTGATTACTTTGATTACTCTGATTACTCTGATTACTCTGATATTGCTTACTTGGTACTTACCTTATGCACACATTACACCACCCCCTAAGCTTTCTATAAGCTTATGCACGATAGATGCGTGCAGGTGATGTTAGGTTGCAGCAGTGTCGAGCTTGGAGTATGCAGCGGTCTTCTGGAGCTTGATTTTCGATTTATGTATTTCTCTTTCAGCATTGTACTCAAATGATTATATTAGTGGATATGTGATGATGATGATGTTACCTTTGTGAATTGGGTAATCTTGTGGTTATGCTCCATTACAAAAAAAAATTATACTGAAAAATCCTCCTTGTAGGATCCCAGGATCGGAATCTGGCATATGGCCGCTAGGAGCCGAGAACGGGGTACTACGGAGGCTGTCGGCACCAGATTCGGCGATCGGGATTCCTGTGAATCCGATTTCCGGGTTTGGGGCGTGACAGTCCAGCAACTAAATTGGGTCCCACACGACCAGTCGAGAGCTGGGTTCGACTGGTCGTGCAGGCCACTCGACCGATCGTGGATGTCATTCAACCAGTCGTGGAACAGTTTTATCTTATTGCGCCCGAATTTTCAAAAGTTTGTTGGTCCCTTGGCTTCGATTGTACTCTAGACCAGTCGAGTTACAAGTTTCTGCACTTATAAATAGAGCATGATTTTCAGAGTTTTTCATTCAATTCAAGCAAAATCAAAACACCACTCTGAGAGATAAGTTTGTGATATTCTTAAGCTATTTAGTGCTCATTTAATATTCTCTTTAATTAGCTTTTTGTATTTGATTTTGTGATTCTATATTCCAATCATATTTTGAAGAAGGGATTTTTATTTTTCCCTTTTTTGGAATCAAAATCAAATCAAGTAAGCCCAAGGTGATTTAATCTAAAATCATTTAAAACTTAGAACCTTTTCATAAGTGAGTGTGGACATTGAACATCTATGTTGAACATCTACTTTGAATCGGTTCTACCAGCTTGCATTAAAGGAGAATATCCAGATAAGTATTTTACAGTTTTGTAAATCTCTTTCTTTTTGGTTTCTTTGAGATTGTGCCAGAAAAATCTCTTTCTTTTGGTTTGTCTAGGGTGATCCAGAAAACTCAGAGTGTGGGTTTTTTTAAATTGTGTAAGCTCACTTGAAAGACACAATTGCGAAGGTTTTGGGTGAACCTGAAAACCTATTGCATAGTGAACGCTAATATCCACTGTGTGAGGATATTGGGAATGGAGTAGTTGTGTGGCTATTTTTCTAAATAGTTGGTGTACACATACGAAGCAACCACTATAATTTTTGGTCTTGTGGTGATCGATTGATTGTGACATTGTGTGGATGTTGTAATTTCCTTTTATGCATTGTGGAAGAATGTTGTAATCTTTTTATACAAGTGTGGGAATGTTGTAATAGCTTAGTTTTAATTCTTTCTTTGCTATTTATTTATTTATTTATTCCTCTGTATCGTTTGAGATTTTGATACACAGACCTTTCTAGGAATCAGGTTGTCCTACCATAAACCATTATTTTTTTGATGTAAGGTGTCCTTAGAACAACATCTGTATCAACATCTCAATACTAGTACATTTGAGGTTGTAATTCATTTCTGCATTGTGTGTTTGTTTTAGTACTATCATTATTTATATTTGTTTAATTCCGCATTTAAGTTTTTAAATTTGGCATAGTCCTATTCACCCCCCCCCCCCCCTCTAGGACTTTAGCTCGGTCTTTTCAATACTAAGACCTTTATAGGCCTCCGACGGGAGAATACGTTGTCCTTGTGTAGGACGTGTTGCCTTATGTAAGACATGTTGCCTTGTGTAGGCATTGATTGCCTTGTATAAGCATTGATTGCCTTGTGTATGCATAGGTTGCCTTGTGTAGGCTCCTTATTACGTTGCGTAGGCATCTAAGGTTACCTTGTGTAGGCTCCTTGTTGTGTCCTTGTGTAGGACTTGTTGTTTTGTGTAGGCATCTAAGGTTGCCTTGTGTAGGCTCCTTAGTTAACCTGTGTAGGTTGTGAAGGTTGATGGTTAACCTGATTTGAAACTATTTGATAATGAAATCCAGCACATTCCAAGGGGGAGTGCGTCAATTGGGAATGGAGTAGGCATATAGCCGAACCACTATATATCATTGTGTTTGTGATGATTGCTTGTGCCTATATTGATTGATTGAATGTTTAAGTTATGCACAATATATGCTTTGATAAAATGCAGCAGTTAGATTTTCATTATTCATGTTTGTCTTCTTAGCTTATCTCAAAATTGGTAGAATTTTAGTTAAGAAGGATAAAATTTTAAAAGTCTTATTCACACCCCCTACCCCCAAGACATTCGATCATATATCCGGTATAACCGCAATTTCACCATGTTCCTTACACACATTTCTAACTACAAGGGCATCATGTTCAACACAACTACAACCAACAAAGTCTTGGCGTATTGTCTCTCACTAATCCACTGAACTGCCTCTATGATTAAAGGCATGTATGTATTGAAATGGTACAATTGTACTGCCAAAAACACTCGCACATCTTCGTCGTCTTTGATTTCAAATAGAGGGATTGATTGGTTTGAGCATAGGTACAATACTTTCATCCTAATATCATAATCGTTTGGTGTACTCTTAATAATCCTGTATATTTTAGATAGAAGCTTCTCATATGTAGTCTTAACACTCAAAACAATACTTTTTTACTTTTAATCCTTATACATGTATCCATTGTTTTCACATATTAACTCCCCACTATAAGAGCATACGATGATTCTCATATCCATTAACTGAAAACAAACATGTTAAAATATTCTCAGCGAATCGTTACACAATAAGAGTACACCATAAGAGAGTGCTGGGTGAATTTGATTGAGTACTAGGTGAATGTACTGGAGAGATGTGACTAAGTACTAGGTAAATGTATTGGGTGATTTGATCGAGCACTGGGTGAATTTCACCGAGTATTAGGTGAATTTTCATCGATCAATTTCACTACAAAAATACATATTCATTCTTCATTTTAGGTGAATCTGACCGACTATTAGGTGAATTTTCACTGGCCAATTTCACTGCAAAAAAAAAAAAAAAAAAAAAACAAACAAACAACAAACAACAACCAACAAATATAAACAAAACGAAACAAAACAAAACAAACACATTCATCTTAATTATAGGTGAAACGCAATGAGTGATAATGCACAGTCAATCTTAGGATGTCCAGAGAGTCATAGTCGACCATATAAGCTATCACGGCCCAAACCCGGAGATCGGACTCATAGGAATCCCGATCACCGAATCGCGGTGTCGATAGCCTCCGTAGTACCCCATTCTCGGCTCCCAGCGCATATGCCAGATTCGATCCTGGGATCCTACAAGGAGGATTTTTTCAACATACTTTTATCTCGTAAGAAGCATAACCACAGTTTACCCAAATCACAAAGGCAACATCATCATCACATATATCCACTATATAAACATTTAAAATACTGCTGAAAGAAGAAATACATATGTCAAAAATCAAAGCTCTAAAAGTCTGCTGCACGCTCCAAGTTCAATGTTTGCAACCTGACGCCACCTGCACGCATATATCGTGCATAAGCTTATAGAAATCTTAGAGGGTGGTGAAAGTGTGTGCACAAGATAAGTGTCAAGCACACCAATACAACGCGTAATTATACAATATCGAAAATACCGGTAAGATCATGAATCATACGATATCAAAGTAAGCGGAAATACTGACAAGTCCATGAGTCATACAATATCAGAGTACGCAATACGGATCAGCTATGCAAATGAGGAGTCATAAAGAGCCAAATATCAATGCCAGGATGCAATATAATATACGGTGTGAATGGAATGACCATATTGGAGTGTGAAGTCGGGATGATAGTACGTAGTATCGCAGGCTATGGAGTCCATCACAAGGACTTCTATCCAAACTAGTCTCATACCTAAATTTAGATAGTCAGACTTAATGTGATAAACTCCTTATCTCTGGTTAGTCGCGCGTCCCAACCGAAATCCTGGCCATTGAAAAGGTACATGTAATAAATAGTGCGCACCACCAACCCGAGTGGATAATGAATGAATAAATGGGTATGCAACTCCTGCTCTATAAATCAGTATTGTACATCTCTGGGATCATCATTGGGGTCTAGTACTTCTACATACAAATCGTCGCCCACTGACACGTGACCATGCAAGTGGAAGAGACCTCAATATCCGCCTGGCCAGTAGTCAGTCAATATCTACCTAGCACATCGATAACGGACCATTCACGAGCTGGTCAAACTCAGCCTAGCTATGGTCAAACTCAGCCTAGCTATGCCCCCTACTCTCAAGCGGGTAAGGCCACACCCCCTCCCAACCGACCACGACACGTGAGAGACATGGCCCCCTGGTATTCGGCACTCGAGCGCTCATGTATCCACACTGTCTCGACGTTGGGGCATCTCCTGGCCTCGGAGGTTTAGGGATTTTCACCAGGGCCATCTATGGCAGCCCAATGCTAATAACAGATTTCTAGTGTCTCATCTGACCATCCACGATATGCCTGTGAAGGCTACGGCCCTGATGCCGCTAGGGCGTATAGTATTCACAAACACAATGCAAGATGCATGAGTCATACAATCCAGTCATGCATCAATCCTGCGAATACCGTGCGCTCATGTGAGATAACCTCGCCTATCAGGGAGTCTTATAATAACATGCCCAATGACATATGCAATGGTCAACCACATCTCACAACAAACAAGCAGATGATGCGTATGGGCATGTATTATGATGTTATGCAGTCACGTACTTATAATTGGTACCAATAACTGGCATCGACAATCGACCTCGACAATGTGGACATTAAACCAACATTGTCCCCCCAAGGCATGGCCCACATAGAGCCTAACATATAGTGGACCCATGGCCTCACACAAAGGCCAAATATACAACACCATGGGCCTCACTCAAGAGCTTAATACACATCACGATGGGCTTTCTCATGGGCCTAACATGCATCGCAATGGGCTCCATCACCTGGCCCTCAAATGCATCACAATGGGCCTCATCACATAGGCCTCATATACATCACATTGGGCCTTAAACACGGGCTGAATACACATCACAACGGGCCTCAAATACGGTCCACATATGCATCACATTGGGCCTCGACAATCGGCCTCGATATCCGGCCTCGACAATTGGAATCCGCCTCGATAATTGAGATCAAAATCGGCCTCAACAATTGGCCTTGACAATCGGAATCGGCCTTGATAATCAGCCTTGACAATCGGAATCGGCCTCGACAATCGGAATCGGTATCGACAATCCGAATCGGAATCGACAATCAGAATCGGCCTCGACAATCGGAATAGGCTTCGACAATGAAATCGGCATCAACAATCGGCCTTGACAATCGATAATCGGTCTATACAATTGACCTCGACAATCGGCCTCGATAATCGGCCTAAGGGAAGGTCGTAATGAGGACGTTTAACCATCATTGCCCATCAATGTGGACATTTAACCAACATTGCTCCCAAGGAGTGGCCCACATAGAGCCAAACATAAAGTGGGCCCATGGCCTCACACAAAGGCCTAATATACATCGCAATGGGCCTCATACAAGGGCTACAAAAACATCATAATGGCCACGCCATATGGGCCAAAAATACATCTCATTGGGCCTTACCAAATGGACCAAAAATACATCACAATGGGCCACGTCATATGGCCCAAAAATACATCTCAATGGGTCACGACCCATGGGCCTCAAATACATAACATGTGGGCCCTACACCTGAGTCTTATATGCATCAAATGGGCTACGTATCTGGGCCTCGAATACATCAAAAGGGCCACGTGTCATGGGCCTAATACATATCACAATGGGCCTTGCCCATATGCCACGAATATATCACAATGGGCCCTTCACATGGGCCCAATGTACATCATAATGGGCCACATTCTATGGCCCGCGAATACATTGCATTGGGCCACATCAAGTGGGCTTCCCAAACATTATAAGGGTCGCACATATGGGCCACACAAACATCATATTGGGCTGCACATATGGGCAACATATACATCACGATGCGCCATGCCTAATGGGCCTGGACAGTTTAGGCATCCCATGAATGGATGGCTTGCATATATAACACTTACATAAGATGGCCCCACTATCCATGGGCTGGATGGTGGATACAACATATGTGTCAGGTGGGGTCTATGTCCTATGGTCGGACAATATATATAAAACACACATATCATGTGGAACTCACGTCCCTGTATAAGACGGCATGAACGAAGCACGTGCATCATAGGTGGGTCCTGCATGTCCAGTAGGTGG